>JAVIAB010000092.1:135120765-135290765 GCA_032433765.1 Megaustenia siamemsis
ACGCCTACATTTCCCTTCAATGTTTTATAAATATGATATCACGATTCTAGGCCATTTCGTATATCAGATAAGTAGCATCAACAAGTAGCCTGTCCAGAGGAGGGCTTTGCGCTTTTTTTATTGGCAGTGTGATGTTTCTATTGTTGCCTGCCATCCTCTTGTAGTCTGCGTGGAGAACTTGATGTTTCTCTTGTTGCCTATAATCCTCTTGTAGTCTGCGTGGAGAACTTGATGTTTCTCTTGTTGCCTGTCATCCTCTTGTAGTCTGCGTGGAGAACTTGATGTTTCTCTTGTTGCCTATAATCCTCTTGTAGTCTGCGTGGAGAACTTGATGTTTCTGTTGTTGCCTGCCATCCTCTTATATTCTGTGTGGAGAACTTGATGTTTCTATTGTTACCTGTCATCCTTTTTTAGTCTGCGTGGAGAACTTGATGTTTCTCTTGTTGCCTGCTATCCTCTTGTAGTCTGCGTTGAGAACTTGATGTTTATATTGTTGCCTGCCATCCTCTTATAGTCTGCGTGGAGAACTTGATGTCTTTCTCTTGTTGAGTCATCCTCTTGTAGTCTGCGTGGAGAACTTGATGTCTTTCCCTTGTTGACTGGTATCTTCTTGTAGTCTGCGTGGTGAACTTGATGTTTCTCTTGTTGCCTGCCATCCTCTTGTAGTCTGCGTGGAGAGTTTGATGTTTCTATTGTTGCCTGCCATGCTTGCGTAGTCGACGTGGAGAACTTGATGTTTCTATTGTTGCCTGTCATCCTCTTGTAGTCTGCGTGGAGAACTTGATGTCTTTCTCTTGTTGACAGTCATCCTCTTGTAGTCTGCGTGGAGAACTTGATGTCTTTCTCTTGTTGACTGGTATCTTCTTGTAGTCTGCGTGGTGAACTTGGTTTTTTCTCTTGTTGCCTGCCATCCTCTTGTAGTCTGCGTGGAGAGTTTGATGTTTCTATTGTTGCCTGCCATGCTTGCGTAGTCGACGTGGAGAACTTGATGTTCCTATTGTTGCCTGTCATCCTCTTGTAGTCTGCGTGGGGAACTTGATGTTTCTCTTGTTGCCTGCCATCCTCTTGTAGTCTGCGTGGATAACTTGATGTTTCTCTTGTTGCCTGTTATCCTCGTGTAGTCTGCGTGGAGAATTTTTAATTTTCTTGTTGCCTGCCATCCTCTTGTAGTCTGCGTGGGGAACTTGATGTTTCTTGTAGTCTGCGTGTTGCTCTTGTTCTGTTATCCTCTTGTAGTCTGCGTGGAGAACTTGATGTTTCTATTGTCTTCCTCTTGTATTCTGCGTGAACTTGATGTTTCTCTTGTGCCTATCCTCTTGTAGTCTGCGTGGATAACTTGATGTTTCTCTTGTTGCCTGTTATCCTCGTGTAGTCTGCGTGGAGTTTTTATTGTTGCCTGCCATCCTCTTGTAGTCTGCGTGGGGAACTTGATGTTTCTATTTTTGCCTGCCATCCTCATGTAGTCTGCGTGGAGAACTTGATGTTTCTCTTGTTGACTGCCATCTTCTTGTAGTCTGCGTGGGGAACTTGATGTTTCTCTTGTAGACTGCCATCCTCTTGTAGTCTGCGTGGAGAGTTTGATGTTTCTATTGTTGCCTGCAATGCTGCCGTAGTCGACGTGAAGAACTTGATGATACTATTGTTGCCTGCCATGCTCGCGTAGTCGACGTGGGGAACGTCATGTTTCTATTGTTGCCTGTCATCCTCTTGTAGTCTACGTGGAGAGTTTGATGTTTCTATTGTTGCCTGTCATCCTCTTGTAGTCTACGTGGAGAGTTTGATGTTTCTATTGTTGCCTGTCATCCTCTTGTAGTCTACGTGGAGAGTTTGATGTTTCTATTGTTGCCTGTCGTACTCGCGTAGTCGACGTAGGGAACTTGATGTTTCTCTTGTTGACTGCGGTGCTCGTGTAATCTGCGTGTATAGCTGTGAATGAGAACATTAAAAGCTGTTAAAAAAAAAAAAAGTTTATCGCCAAATAGACTAAGGTTTTCAGACCAGACGGTGTGAGCGGGCAGACACGTGGGCGAAGTGAGCCAGTAGTGTCCACATGAAGATATTGGCGTAAAGAAGAAAAATATGAAAATATCAAATTCGTAGGCTATGTGTGAAAAGGAGTGGCCACTACATAAAAAGATACTACAGACCATTAGACAGATAGATACAGAGAGACCCTAGTAGACATCATCAGAGACAGAGAACGCATATTCAACAGAGCAAAACGCTTAGAAAGACTGCCAACTAGTGTAGATAAATAAGACGTTAGAACAAGCCCAATATTAGATGAAGGTAGTAGATTAGTGAAGCCCCCATTAATGTCGTTAGCTGTAAATAGAAGGTTGTGATTTCTCATGATTATTCTAGGCAATTTAAGAAGGTAGTTTACCATTCCTTTCCTTCTTGGCAGTGACTGTACTAGTCGGAGATCGCAGCCATTGTCTCTATACATGAGATCCTCTGCCTGCCATCGTGTTGTGGGGACCATAACCGGCACTACTTGTCGGCTGCTCCCACTACACCATCCACCACCTGCTCCAATGGCTTCACATAACCCTGATAGGGGGGCTAAACGGGAGCTCCACCTTGCCCAGGGGTGTCCCGAAGACTAGCGGAGGAAAGGAGACGTCTTACTCCCCCTTTGGTAGGGCAGAACTCTACCCCGCTAACCGCACCGCATTAGTAACAATCACCACCATCATGCAGCATAAAAATAAACGAGACAAATCTGAAACAATTGCAACGTTTCAAATACTTGGGCACAATAATAACATCAGATGGGAGATGCACCACAGAAATAAAAAGCAGAATAGCTTAGGCCAAAATAGCATTTCAGAAGGTTAAAAATATCTTATGCAACAAATCTATGTCAATAAAAATGAGAAAGAGAGTTCATCGGTGCTATATAGAACCAATTCTGACCTATGGAAGCGAATCATGGACAGTGGACAAACAAATGAAAAGACGATTGGAGGCCACAGAGATGGGATTTCTCAGAAGAATGTTGAAAGTTCCCTGGACAGCTAAAAAGACCAATGAGGAAGTTCTCAAAGAGGCCAACACAAAAAGGGAACTCTTAAAAAAACATCAGAAAGAAGCAATCAACATTTTTCGGGCACATCATGAGAAGAGGAAAATTGGAATACTTGGTTACAACTGGCAAAATAAAAGGAAAGAGAGATCGCGGGCTACAAAGAGAGAAAATACTGGATAGCTTGGTGTCATGGCATGGAAAACAGTCAACAACAGAACTGATACGATGCACTGAAGATAGAAGATTGTGGAGGGACATGATCACCTACGCCAATCGGTATGGCACATGATGATGATGAGTAGATTAGTAGACTAGTAGATGTACTTAGTTCACCACAGAACGTGTGTGAGATATTACTAATTAGCACGACTGCTAGAAAGTGTAATTTGTAAAGTGTTAAATAGTTCCAGGAGTATGTGATTCGTGCGGTCACTCAGACCGCTGGGTTGTTTTGTTTGTTACATGTGTAGCAATATGAATCCCATAAAATTGTGGTTTTGTATTAATATAACTTGTGTCCAGAGTACTGTAAAAAGTACATAAATAAATATGTTTTGGTGTTACTGAACACTTCAGGTGTTTGTCGCTTTTCAAGAATGTGTTCAAGAAAGAACGAGACGGCCTAAATGAAGTACGAGAAATAATGTACGAGAGACATACAAGTTATATGCGATAGATAGAAGGAGCAGTACCAAATACAAATTAGATACACAAAGTTGCTTCAAGAGTATCAAGTCCCTATTTACAATGTATCAAGTATTAACTCATTTACACGTGGAGTACTTGATGTTTCTCGTGTTGCCTGCCTCGTGTAGTCTGCATGGAGTACTTGATGTTTCTTGTGTTGCCTGCCTCGTGTAGTCTGCATGGAGTACTTGATATTTCTTGTGTTGCCTGCCTGCAGTCTGCATGAAGTACTTGATATTTCTTGTGTTGCCTGCCTGCAGTCTGCATGAAGTACTTGATGTTTCTTGTGTTGCCTGCCTCATGTAGTCTGCATGGAGTACTTGATATTTCTTGTGTTGCCTGTCTCGTGTAGTCTGCCTGGAGTACTTGATATTTCTTGTGTTGCCTGTCTCGTGTAGTCTGCATGGAGTACTTGATATTTCTTGTTTTTCCTGTCTCGTGAAGTCTGCATACAGTACTTGATATTTCTTGTGTTGCCTACCTGCAGTCTGCATGGAGTACTTGATATTTCGTGTGTTGCCTGTCTCGTGTAGTCTGCCTGGAGTACTTGATATTTCTCGTTTGCCTGCCTCGTGTAGTCTGCATGGAGTACTTGATATTTCTTGTGTTGCCTGCCTGCAGTCTGCATGGAGTACTTGATTTTTCTTGTGTTACCTGCCTCGTGTAGTCTGTATAGAGTACTTGATATTTCTCGTGTTGCCTGCCTCGTGTAGTCTGCATGGAGTACTTAATGTTTCTTCTATTACCTGCCTTATGTAGCCTGCATGGAGTACTTGATGTTTCTTCTGTTGCCTGCCTGCAGTCTACATGGAGTACTTGATTTTTCTTGTGTTGCCTGCCTCGTGCAATCTACATAAAGCATTTCCTGTTTATCGTGTTGTTTTCATGTTCGTCTATGAGAATGGGGAAGACATGGAATGATCGTAAAAGAATGGCAAGAAACAGAACGGCTTGGAAAGTGTTTGTTGAAGACCTATGCTCCACATGGAGCTAAAAGGTAGAAAAAGATAACTTCAATTGTTGTTTCCTTAGGGTTTTTTTCTTCAAAGGCATCATTGGCTTTGGTATTACTGTAACACTTTATCATGATCATCATCATATTCCATACCAGTTGGCGTAGGCGATCATGTCCTTCCACAATCTTCTTTCAACAGTTGTGGTTATGGTAGGCCCCGGTATGGGTCAAGTAATTTGTCAGGTCAGGTAATTTTACCTGCTACTGTATGCAGTAAACAATACAACCTGTGGCTGCCCTGCTACTTGCAGGTAAGTTCGGGAGAGTAAACTGGCTAAGGGAGGGTACCCCGAAGTAAAACAACCCCACTGCTTTGTGGGTGAGACTTTTTAGTCAAAGGCTAGCGGAGCCAACCGTAAACAAACCGACGGAAGGCAACAGAAAACCACCGTCGTAACTTCTTTGTACAATCATGAATCGCCACAACAATAGAAATAACGACAACAGCGTTAAGGGGGATTCCAATGGAAAACCCTCGTTCGGTAGGGGACATCATGTGCTACATGTGATACCCTATCGTCATCAAGCAAAATAAAGATAAAGCAAACTCTAAAGATAGGTACTAAATAGAAACAAGAAAAAGAGTTCTTAAATGTTATTAATGTCTTAAAATATGGATGCGAAACATGGACAATAGGACAACAGACAAGAAAATCACTGGAGTCTGTAGAAATGTGGTTTTACAGAAGAATGTTGAGAGTACCATGGACAGCTGGGGAGCCGCGATAGCTCAGTGGTTAGTGAACTGGACTACAAAGGACAAGGGGTAGGGTTCGATCCCAACCGACGGCCTCCGGGTTCACCCAGCCTTAAATGGGTACCGGATTTTTTTTCTGGGAAAGTAAAGCAGGACGGGGGTAATACCGACCACATTACCCCAAAAATCATGTGCTGAAGGTCTGTAAAATATAGGGTCACTAACACCATATTTCCCTATACGCCACTTGGCGTGACGGGGGTACTTTACTTTACTTTTTACCATGGACAGCTAAGAAGAGTAATGAAGATGTTCTGAGAGAGGTCAAAGCAAAAAGAGAGCTAATTTCCAATATTAGGAAGAAACAATAACAATTTTTTGGCCATGTAATGAGAAGAGAACAACTGGAATATATTGTAACAACAGGAAAAATTGAGGGACGAAGAGATAGAGGGAAGCAAAGAGAAAAATAACAGACAGCTTAAGAGAATGGCTTGGCAGAAGGTCAACAAAAGAAATGATAAATAGCTGCCGAGATCGAAAGTTGTGGAGAGACATGATCACCTACGCCAGTAGGCCCGGTACTTGATGATGATGATGAGGTCCCGGTATCACTGCAAATGAATTAAAATCCATAATTGCTCAAACCGCCCGTGCCAGTGGAATCATCCGAATCTCATCTCCCGAATAAAGAAGGGTAGCTGCAGTCCCCATCGTAGCAGTCTCAGCACACACCAAAATGTTATAGTATATTTTTTGTTTCTTGTTTCTGATATTATATTATAACTTGACAGCATATCACATTTATTAGTTGATCACAACAGGTAAATTATGACAGACTCTTTTTCTCTCATTATATAATCATAATCAGTTTATTGGTTTCTATTATTATTCTTGGCCTACGATCGTTCTGTAGTGGATGCACTTATCTTAAATTAATGTTAATTAATTCGGGACTTCTCTGAGACAAATCGCCGATGGATATGATCAGTCCCAAGTGCATATCTTGCATACAACATTATTCAACTTACGTTCATGATGAATGTGAAACAACTTGAAATACTCTTAAGCACTTTCACAAAACTAAAGTTCATATTTCCATTGCTATACTCACTACTCTCTATCAACTTACTTAATAACTTCTCAACTGACTTAAAACTACAACTTGAAGATTCTAACTTCCTAACTAACTGGCTCAATTTTCTAATCTTAACTTAACTTCTACTAACTGACTTCGGCAGTTCGGCCGAAGCCGGACTAAGCTTACTTAGTCTACATCTTCTCTCTCTCTCTCTCTCTCTCTCTCTCTCTCTCTCTCTCTCTCTAACTGTAACTGTAACTGTCTTAAAACTATTGTGTTGAAGTTTAAATACTCCAACCTCACACTCTTCGCCTAAAATCAGCAGCCAATCAAACTGTCGCAAAGTGACAAATTGCACTCTTCTGATCACTTGAGTTGGTCACTCCTCGTCATTCTGTAACCGAAACTTGAACTATTCTCATGGTTTGATGAAAACACCTTGTTTTCGTGAATCTCTATGCCATATTTAAATAATTATTACCTCATGACAATGGCCTATCCTGGTAGTTGGATGACAACTTATTTATCAGACGGGCCAAAGTCATGGGGTCAATGCATGATATTGTCATGCATTGCCTAAAAGTTGAAGTGGAAATTGTACCTAAACTCATCATCGTGTCGTCCAGTAATTCTGGACATTACCTCCTTCCCACGTTCTGTGTATCCACTACCCCTATGTGAACTTCTATTATCCCTTACCTTGTTATTCTGGCTGGAAATTTTTTATATTTAAATTTATGTCCTAACTACTGCTGGTCGCTACCATTTGTTACTGATATTGTCTATTGAGAAGCGGGTAACGACTAAGCTACCTGCCCCCATGCTTCCAATAGCTCACGCTATAACAAACAGACATAAGGCAAAACCGCAGAGAAAGTGAACACAACCATCTGTTCCCCGTCATACGATATCATCATTCATCGCAAGCAATCGGAATATCGAACCACGATCAAAAAGGACGAAACGCACAGCTCACTGTGTGCACAAAGCACTTAACTCAGTACCTCCTGAAGCAAGCCGGACTTGGAATATGAGGAAACTGCAAAAAGGAACACTTTTCAGACACAGCCTTTAATGGTTCCTGCCGCCTATCCGCCATATTGACCAGAAGTTCACGTCCTCCCGAAAATGTTGATCGTATAATTTTTTTTTTATTTTTAATGTGTAGCACTTGATGATGTTAGGACATCGTTTTTGTCTCCAAATCCGAACATATGAAACACAGTTATTCGTCTAATTATTCATATCGGACATCGCACAACAGTCCGAAAGCATTAAATTTCCCTTGCAATGTGAATCTCTGAAAAGATAAACCAGTCCACAAGTCTACCCTCGATCTCACAGTCTTGAATCTAGACAACATTCACCCTTCCTGTGTGTGGCTATTGACCGTCTGTTGTAGACATGAGTTCATAACAACCTGTCTACAGTGCATCGCATCAGTTCTGTTGTTGACTGTTTTCCATGCCATGACACCAAGCTATCCAGTATGTTCTCTCTTTGTCGTCGCGTCGACTACGCTATCTCTCTTTCTTTGTATTTTGTCAGTTGTAACCAAGTATTCCAACTTTCCTCTTCTCATGATGTGCCCGAAAAATGTTGATTGTTTCTTCTTGATGTTTTTTAAGAGCACCATTTTTGTGTTGGCCTCTTTGAGAACTTTCTCATTGGTCTTTTTAGCTGTCCAGGGAACTTTCAACATTTTTCTGAGAAATCCCATCTCTGTGGCCTCTAATCGTCTTTTCATTTGTTTGTCTACTGTCCATGATTTGCTTCCATAGATCTGAATTGGTTCTATATAGCACCGATGAACTCTCTTTCTCACTTCTATTGACATAGATTTGATGCATAAGATATTTTTCATTATCTGAAATGCTATTTTGGCCTGAGCTATTCTGCTTTTTATTTCTGTGGTGCACCTTCCATATGATTTTATTATTGTGTCCAAGTATTTGACGCGTTGCACTTGTTTCAGATTTGTCCTGTTTATTTTTATGCTGCATGCTGGTGATGATTGTTTCTTTGATATGACAATATTTCTGTTTTCTTACTATTCAGACTGATACTTTTTTGTTTCTTTCTTTTACTATTATGTCTATCATTTCTTGTAGTTCATTCTCTGTCTCTGCTATTAAGACTGTGTCATCCGCATATAGCAAATTATTTACGTTATGACCGTTGACTTCAATTCCTATTTTGTTTTTGTTTGTCTCTACTATTGATCTCATAATTTGCGCTATAAAATGAAAACAAATCCGGCGACAGAAAACAGCCTTATTCGACCATCTCAAAACACTTCAGCCCTCTTAAATTCATTAGTCAGCTGTCATTTACCTTCAGTTCCCTTATTTTATGTTTATTTTTTTTACTTATGTTGTTTAACATGAAGATTTGAATTATTCATCTGTTGCATTTATTTCAAATAATGGCTGTGTTTCTCCCAAGCTGAGTTAGTTCAAATCTCCCGTTCATAACTCACACACAGAATATTAAAATCTGATACAACTGACAAATGCCCCTATACGGAAAACAAATACACAGTAGACCATATCTTCCCTAGACGACTAGTTCACCGAGGAGCCGAGCCATGGCGTGTCCGTCTCTAGACCACTTCAGTGAGTAAATGTTTAACAACATGAGAAGCGTGACTGCCAATTGTAAGAGAAATCGATATGGTTGTAAGAGAACAGAGCCGCGGGGTAAAGTTGAACTTGTGTGCTAGCCTTACCGTCAAAGCAAAAATGTCTGGCTCTAAATATGGGCCAGTGAGGAAGCATACCGATTCTTGATCTTGAAGGGCTCGCATAGGGCTCGTAGTATTTTTCGCCACCCATTTCTATTCTGTGCGAAATATTCGATTTTTAAAAATGAGTTTATGCCTGTCGACTTTGCTTCCCTTATCGGTGTTCTTTTCAGTGTCTCTCTAGGTCTTCTACTATTTCTGTATAATGATGTTTCCTATATAAGGACCTATTTTGAAATGCCTTTGTTGTCTCTTCTCAACAACAGGCTCGACATATGTCCATCATCACTTCCTAACTGCAGATGAGATCGTTGGTTGCATTGCCATCTCTCTTATCTCTATATTAGTCGTGAATTAGTCTCTAGTGTTTTAGTCTTTAGTTCGAATTGGCGTCATCGCAGTCGGGGCATTCCCATATCCGTTCTGCCGACCGTCAAGCAACCATCGAAACGTTCGTCTACTGATTATCCCTGTCCTGTAATGATTGAAGGTATTTTGTTCTTTGCAACTGAAGATGCGTTTCCTGCTTTCGCACCTCGTTGCGCCGTGTTCCACCATTCTTTGGCGTGTGGATTATCCTCAGCTTTCTTGTCGCCATCCAGTGAGAAGTGTTCTTTTAAATCCATTGCAATGTCTACCGTGTCCAATTGTATGGTTTCCTGCGCAATGGCAGATCCCGCCAACCTGTCGGCCATCTCATTGCCACAAACTCCCGCGTGTGCCGGGAGTAGTATAGTATTGGGTAAACACGACCCAATATGTTCATCGTGCCATCACATTTGATGGTATCGGTATTATGGGAGATAATCGTAGAAAATGTAGTGATTGGAATTAGAGGGAGATATTCGTGGAAAAAGGGAGTCGGAACTTAGAGACACCTCGGACTCTCCCCTTCCCTCACAAATATCAGTGGTACACTTCGGGCTCCCCCAAATATCATGATTGACACCAATGGACACTGTGCGTGGAGATAATCGTGGAAATTAAAATCACGGGGAAAATAATTAGTTGTTGGTAATATGTACTTTTCACTCTTTCACGTGAAAGCTTCCGTGTGACTAAACTATTATGTTCATGAAATTAGTTTCGTAGAACTAAAAAAGATCGATTCATAGCTGATCGAACAGAAAAAAGATGTAATGGAATTCTAATGGGGAACGTGGTGTGATTATAGAAGTGGTGATGGCAGAGAGAGAGAGAGAGAGAGAGAGAGAGAGAGAGAGAGCGAGAGAGAGAGAGAGAGAGAGAGAGAGAGAGAGAGAGAGAGAGAGAGATGAAATGGATATTCTCAAGAAACGGACATAAACACATAGACATAAACATAAACTCAGACACACGCACACGCAGATATACAAAAAGAAAGAAAAGCGTGCTGAAGAAATTATGAATGTGAGTAGAGGTAGAGAGAGAGAGAGAGAGAGAGAGAGAGAGAGAGAGAGAGAGAGAGAGAGAGAGAAGTTTTAAATTGGTTGTTCTCAAGACATAAACTCACACACATATACACACATATACACACATATACACACATAAACACACACACACACACAAACATGAAAGAGAGAAACGCACAACAGATATAACAATAAATGGTGAGGTTTTCTTTATGCCTTTTTTATCTGGGCTCTGAAAAAAAAGAAATAATTATAATATGTGTCGTTAGATATAATAAAAGATATGCAAAAGAAAACAATTTATTATATATTGTTAATATATGTGAATAAAGTTGTTAGTTAAATAATGGGGAGGTCATTGCATTATCAGAATGGACTTGGCGCTTGATGTGAAAAAAGGAAATGCGAGTGTCTGTGTTGGGTGTATGTGTATGACATTTTGAGAGTTTTAAATCTTATACTTTTTTACCATTCTTCTCGCGCCGTTCAGTGATGACATTTGTGAAAGTATCTTTATGCAACGTCTTGTGGTGTTTATTGATATCGTTCATGCTAACTTTCGCGTAATCTCCAAATACGTAATATGTTTTGCTACACAGGATATCCATAATCATAAAAAGAATTTGCGACGGTGGTTTTTTTTTTGTTGCATTTCGTCGATTTGTTTATGGATGGCTTTGCTAGTCTTTAACTAAAAAGCCTCAACAACATGACAGTGGAGTTGGTTTACTTCACGGTGCCCTCCCATAGCCTTTTACTCTCCTGTGCATACCTGCAAGGCAGCAAAACAGCCGCAGGTTGTACTGTCTCCTGCATACAGTAGCAGGTAAAAATTACCGGACCTAAATTTAACTGGCCTCACTATATCGTACGTCATAATATAAATAATCTTAGGTATGCTGATGATATAGTTTTAATCGCTAACAGTGAAAATGAGCTGCAGGAAATGTTAGACATTATAGTGAAGTAAAGCAAAAATAAAGTACTCGGCCTTAATAGTAAAAAGACAGAAGTAATGGTAACAACAATTAAGAAGTCTTCACCACAATGCACAATAAAGACGAGTGGAACTATATTAAAACAGGAAAATGAATTTAAATATCTGGGAACAATGTTAACATCAGATGGTAGACGTACAACAGAGGTGAGATGAAGAATAGCTCCGGCAAAAGCAGCTTTCCAAAAAATTAGGAAGATACTGTGCAATCCATTTTTGACAATAGAAACAAGAAAAAGTGTTCTTGAATGTTATGTAGAGCCAGTCTAAGTATATAAATGTGAATTATTGACTATAGGAAAATAGACAAGAAAATCACTGGACGCTGTAGAATTTTTGGTTTTACAGAAGAATGTTGAGAAAACTCTGGACAGTTAAGAAGAGCAATGAAAACGTTCTGAAAGAGGCCAAAGCAAAAAAAAAGAGAGCTAATATTAGGAAGAAACAATAACAATTTTTTGGCCACGTTATGAGAAGGGAACAGCTGGAATATATTGTGACAACTGGCAAAATTGAGGGACGAAGAGATAAATGGAAGGAAAGAAAAAAGATACCAGGCAGCCTAAGAGAATGGCTTGGCAGAAGGTCAACAACAGAAATGATAAATGACTGTCGAGATCGAAAATTGTGGAGAGACATGAACAGATACGTCAGCGGGTACGGTACTTGATGATGATGTTTTGTTCTATTTGTTGATAGTGTGGTCAGATGCTCAAGATCTTAAAGAATATCTCATCTCAAGTGCTTTATAATGTACATTAACCAAACACATTGAACAAGCAACAAAAACAATTACGTTTGATCTGGGTGGTAAATTTGTGTTATATTTTCAAATTACTTAACTCTTTACCTACCAAAAAAAAAAAAAAAACAAGGGAAGATAAGCCCAGACCGAAGAGAATTTATGGAGAAAATAATTGAAGGACACCACTTAATTTAAGAACTTACACTTAAGAATATAACATCCATAATGTTGCTAGTATCGTCTCTACGTTGTGGTTGGCTGTCTTAAAATGTCGTTTTACTCCATCTCTTGTCTTCAGGTCCGGCATGATACAATAATATCGATATCGTCTACAAACGTTGATTTCGAAAAAAAAAAAATTGACACGTGCGCTGTATTTTCATTACGCCACATACAAGGTGTTTCATTTACGATTTGCTTTCTTCTTGAATAAAAAAAAAAAAACCGTTCCTTGATAGTACACTATGACTGAATCTCCAAGTCGACTCCCTGATATCTATTTATTTATTTACTTCACTTGCCTACTTCAGTCTTGTGTCAGTCTCTGCATCTTTTGAAGAATAGCACTTGTGAAGAAATGCTTTATTATATTATTATTTTGTATACTAGCAGTAAAGGAGGCTGTAGAAATGCGGTTTTACAGAAGAATGTGAGAATACCATGGACAGTTAAGAAGAGTATAGCTAATGTTCTGAAAGAGGCCAAAGCAAAAAGAGAGCTAATTTCCAATATTAGGAAGAAACAATCATATTTTTTGGCCATGTAATGAGAAGAGAACAACTGGAATATATTGTAACAACTGGAAAAATTGAGGGACGAAGAGATAGAGGGAAAAGAAACGATACCAGACAACTTAAGAGAATGACTTGACCGAAAGTTGATGAGAGACATAATCACCTACGCCAGCAGGCCCGGTATTTGATGATGATACTAGCGGTGCTTTGTTTTGAGTTTGTATGTACATGTATTATTTTCGAACATTATTTTATTTGGCACTCTCATTAATTTAAATTGGGCACTATCTTTATAAACTCCTGAATTGTTCATTAAATAATTGATTACAAAATAGGATTAGACTCATTTTGCGGAAGAAGCAAAATGTTAATATTCGTTATTGTTTTTTTTTTAATTACATTATTCAATAAACTAATGCTAAAGTATATTGTGTATATATCTTACATATATTAAATAATGTAACAATTCATTAAAATTGGTAATAATTAGAGAGAGAATAAAAAAAAACACTATAAAATTGATACAAGATGACATTTCCGGAAAATAGCGAGAATAGCCGAAGATGCATAGCGGCATTTATGTTTACAATACAACATGTCGGAGTCCTAGGTTCTAGCAGTTTGAGTTGTTGGATTATTGTATTGAATTCATTCAGAGGTACTTATACTATACACACATTTGTTATTAATAATTGCGTTTTTTAAACTTTTAGCTTCCATCATATATTATTAGAAATCAAATTCAAGTGCAGTTTTATTTGGATTTTCTCGTTGGTGTTTTTAGTTTTTTTACGTGACGATTTTCTTTTATCTACGATTTTATTTACGTCAAAATTTATGTTGCGTGCATGGACTTGCTAATTTGTTTGTTGCTTAGCTGTAGCTTATACTATACAGGACATTGAGTGGATTATAGGAGAAACAAGAAGTGAACGCACACAATATAGTTTAACGTGTAAAACTCTTTATTTCATTATTATGCATTACTTATTATTTATTATTATTCATCATTACTAATTATTTTTTATACTGTTGAGTGTTGTTAATCATTCAATGTTACCATGACCATATCATATCTTTTTTACATATCTATTCTATAGTCTAAGTCTATATCATCATATATTGTCATATTCATGTTACTGTCATAGTCATATATATGATATGTGAGGTCTTTTTTTTAACTGTTTAAGTATTTACTTTCTAAACTTTGTTACTTAAGTTAAGTGTTTTGTTTAGACTTAACAGACCCACTTGCTTGATGACTTACTATTAAACTGGACTGACTAAAAAAGTCACTAGACTACACTACTACAGATAGTCAAGGTTCAGATAGCATCAGTTATAGATCAGTCAAGGTTCAGATAGTTGAGATAGCATCAGCTATAGATCAGTCAAGGTTTAGAGATAGAGATCAGATAGCATCAGTTATAGATCAGTCAAGGTTCAGATAGCATCAGTTATAGAACTAGGTAACTAGGCTTTAGACTTTAGACTATTAACTACTTTCTTACTATGTAATGAATGTAATTCTTTACGTAGTAAGAATTCAATTCAGCCTACTAAAAGTAATCTTGGAGGGGAAAATACAAGGTAAAAGAGGCAGAGGCAAACCAAGACTAACATGGACGAGTAACATCACATTAAAAGATGGACAAGTCAGCCTATGACAACCTGTACAGTACAATCAAAATCAAAGCAAGAGACAGAGTGGAATGGTGCTCCAAGGTAGCCCACCTTCGTTGCAGAGATGGCACTCAATAATGATGAATGAATGAATGTAATGTACTATGATAGTTTACTGTTTATTTCATATTATTTTATTTGGACTCTAACACTATCTAACTTAGCTAAGTTTAAGACTCGACCAACTATGGAGTTTTTAGACTATTTAGAGTTAGAGCAGTAGACTCGGTAGATACTATAACTAAGTTTTCATTTCACTAAATACTGCAAGAACCTATTTTAATGATTTAACTAGACTATTAACTAAGTCTAAGAACTGACCCTATGACTATCACTAGTGACACTGACACTGAGTATCTATTATTCTTTATTTGATGAATCTATGACGATTACTTATGACTTTTACTATATTTAATTATAAACAATAAATTAATTATATTATTTTATTACTATTTAGTATCTGATCATTTATTATATAGTAGAATAGTATTATCACCTCTACCAAGATGTTACATAATCTATTGGATAAATTTGGGAGAGGGAAGAAATACCTAAAGACTGGAGAGAGGTTATATGATCAAACTACCAAAGAAAGGAAGTTTATAGGAGTGCACAATTATAGGGGAATTATGCTACTATCAGTGCCAGGAAAAATATTAGGCAGAATTATTCTGGAGAGACTAAAAGAGGCTATAGAGAAACACTTGAGAGATGAACAAGCAGGTTTTAGGAAGACAGATCATGTGCTGATCAAATAACTACTCTACGTATAATAGTTGAACAAAGTTTAGAACTAAAATCCCCACTTTATATTGGATTCATAGATTACGAAAAGGCATTTGATAGTTTAGACAGAAGAATGCTTTGGAAGTTGCTGAGTCATTATGGATCCCCATAAAGTTTATTAACCTGATAAAAACAATGTATGAAGGAACAAAATGTAGTGTGGTGCATGAAGGACAGCTTACAGAAGCATTTGAAATAAGAACAGGAGTAAGGCAAGGATGCCTTCTGTCTCCATTTCTCTTTCTACTGGCCATAGATTGGATTATGAAATAAACTCAAAACAACAGAAATGGGATCCAGTGGTCACTGACCAAACAACTTGATGATTTAGACTTTGCTGATGACATAGCTCTCCTATCACCAGCCACCAACAGATGCAAGATAAATGAGTATATTAGATGAGAGATCACAACAGCTAGGACTAAAGATTAATAGAGATAAGACCAACATTATGAGAATTAATGCAGTTGGCAATAACCAAATAAAACTAGGAGAAATACCTCTACTAGACGTACAATCTTATATATATCTGGGCAGTAATATAGATAAAGAGGGAGGAACAGAAACGATACCAAAATAAGGATATCAAAAGCAAGAGGAGCTTTCATTGCACTGGGAAACATATGGAAATCCAAAGAAATTAGGCTAAATACAAAAATACAAATTTTCAACTCCAATGTTAAGTCGGTTCTATTATATGGCTGTGAAAATGGAGAATAACAAAATTGACAATCACGAAGGTACAGACTTTCATTAATGGATGCTTGCGCAGAATAAAGGGATGGAAATGGCAGGACAAAGTCACAAACGTGGAATTATGGAAATGTACCGGTCAAATACCAGTGGATAAAGAAATACAGCGAAGACGATGGCGATGGATAGGACACACACTACGGAAACCAACTGAGAGTATTACACAACAGGCCCTTTTTTGGAATCCCAGGGGAAAAGACAAAGAGGAAGACCAAGGAATTCTTGGAGAAGACAGATTGAAGCAGAGATGAAGATGATGGGGAAGACATGGAATGATCTTAAAAGAATTGCAAAAAACAGAACGACTTGGAAAGTGTTTGTTGAAGACCTATGCTCCACTGGAGCTAAAAGGTAGAAAGGTAGAAGAGAGAATAGTATTTTATCATATGTATTATAATTTATAACATTTTTGCTATTAGAATAATTATAAGTTGGATGGCATGCATGGTTGAAGCTTTGACTTAACTCATCATTCTCATGCCTGTGTTATTGTAATTTGTAATGTAGACTCCTTCAGTATACTTATAATATAGGAATGAATATATTTATCTTTATGAATATATTTATGTTTGTTTCATCTCAGAGTCATTTGTGTGCATTATTTTTATAAAAATTGATAAATGAGCTAATGTAAACTGTGACTATATAACTATTAATATATTTATTTCATTAATTCTGAATCATGAACCAAAAAACTGGCTCTAGTTACTGATACGTTAAACCCTGGAGCCAGTTCTTGCTGCTTTTAATTTATTTACGTCTCCACATAATTATTTCCACTAAAACCTTGCGATTCTCTTATTTAACCACTTTTCTAACTTCCTGAGCAAATCGTTTGAACCAACTGCTCTTTAGAACAATTTTCATTTACTTTCTCACTTTTAATAGAAAGGCAGAGACATTTTTAAAAATTAGCACAAAATAGCTGTGCCACAATGTATTGCACAATGTGGTAAGGAATGTATTAATCGATCTATCTATTGACCTTTCGAGCCGTAGCCGGCCCATAGGACATAGACCCAGATACCCTTTCTCTTATCTATTTTATATTTTATGTATTATCTACACAGCCAGGCCCTTACTAAAAAATGAAATGTCAGCAGGGCCATTGCCACAAAGTTAAAGTTAATGCAGACTGTCCAGTGTTCAACAACTGTCTAAGCTGCAGCTCTTGGATTAGTCGCTGAAGAAATATAAATGAATGCCATCCTGCTACAGACCATGGGGAGAATATAGCAAAATATTATCCTCAAACAATTGAAGAGAGGAGGAAGTGCTATGCACAGCAAGAAGGTTGTTTTTGCTAAACAATATAACATGTGCCAAAATTCAGGACTTTCTCTCTAAAAACCAAATACAAATTTTAAGCACTTTTCAAAACACTAGCACAACCACTGGAGAGATATTCTCTCAAAGAACTCTCCTGAGATGAAGTTTTTAAAAGTTATGAAAGTTTATAAAAAGAAACATACTAAAATGGACCAGCAAAAATAACAAACAATCTGTAAGTGTGACTGTTCAACATTGTACCAATTAAAAACACAAATTTAGAGAAACAGACAACAATCTCAATGAATTTGTAAATATTTAAAGAAGTTTATCTGTAGGAAAAGCTATTAACAATTATAGGATGAGGCTTAGTAATCTAATTATAAAATAGAAAATCAATTTCCAGCTGGAAAAAAAAAAACTTATCCAATTTTAAAGTAGAATCAATTGTACAACTTCATGAAATAAATCCAAAACAATCTTAAACCACCAGAAAGACTGTATTTTATTACCACTAAATTTATTTTTACATCAATCTAAGACAAAAATAATGGACAGTTTCTCTACAAGAAATTAGTTAACCAGTCTTCAAAAGTAATTAATTATCATTCAGTGGCTGATTTCTCACCAGGGTGTTGGTGAAAAATAAAAGGTAGAAGCATTATACAAAAATGCAGCAGTTTTGTCACCCAGTGACCTCCTATGTGGCAAAATCGAACATGCACATCAACTACAAATATGAAAAAAAAAAAAGAAGACTGAACATCAGCAGTGATGATGACTCGCTACATCTTTTGCAGAGCCTTCAGCAGGTCATAATATTTCTCCTGAAACACGGACACTAGACTCATCAAGTCACTCCACTGTCTCTAAGTGTAATACACAAATGAATGCCCATGCAATTGCAAAATGGAAATACAAGACCAAGAACAGGTACTCTGATGCTGTCCAGCCTGTGGGGATCTATGACATCAACCCCGGCCAGAGGATGCAGAGCTGAGGCACAGGTTGTGAAGCAGTCAACAAGACCTGAAAGCAACTGCAGACTTCATCATGGTAATGGGACTGCAGAGCTAATTAGCAAGACCAAAACTTGAATATAGAAGAACAAATTTAAAGAGAGAATATAAAATAACAGAAAAATATTTAGGTGTGTGTGAAATAATAGAAACTAAAGGAGCCTCTGTGGGCGAGTGTTTAGTGTGCTCGCATCCTGATTAGAAGGGTCAGAGTTCAATCCCCAGGAGGGGTGGATTTTTTTTTTCAAACCAAAAGGCTCTGAAGTTCACCCAACCTCTAAATATGGGTACTAGGGATTTTTTTGGAAGTAAGGGCGACCGAGCGTGATACCATCATTAAAAAAATGGTCACTACCGTATTCCTTATACACCTGGCATGCTGTGGAGGGAGTCTTTACTTAATAGAAACTAACAGTAATGACATTATGTATTCAGCCATTTTGAACTCATAGTAAATCCATGGGAGTAACTAAATGGGGTGCTTCTTAGTCTAAGGCATAACAGTTTAAAATGTTCATTTAAATGTATCGAAGGTATTACTGATGCTGCAGTGTTGGAGTGGTTAGTGCACTTATCAGTTGATCATGTGGTGCAGGTTTAACCTGCCCAATAAAGATGGTGTGAATAAAGATTGTGTGGTATAAGAATAAGACAAAGAAACAAGTTCATTAATTATTTGAAACAAACTTTCTTGTGTACAAAATTCTTTTAATGACTGTTTCGTTATATTTTAAAAAATATTTTGAGAGTTTTCGTTGATTTTACTTTCTTTCTTGTTCTGACATGTTAAATGTTTGTCATTTATCAAAGTGTGAAACTTATCAAATAAAGCAGTTTTATTAACTAAGTTATCTCTTGCTGTAATTGTTGCATATTGTCTTTGTTATTTTTCCAAATTAGAAAATGGATTTTAAGAGACAAGAATGATTGACAACCATGCATGTCAAGTAATGAAGAGGATATCTGTAATCAGTATTTGTTGATGAGACATATTGATGATACAATGGAAAAATCAAGTCACCTTACTGGAGAGTTTCCCAAAACTCAGGTTACAAAATCAGTTATAAGTATTTTTTTTTATCAAATGTTACTGCTACAGTTAGGGGTCTGTGTGATCTGGTGGCTTTAGATGTTAGCCTATGGGCAACAAGGTCCCGGGCTTAATCCCACATTAGATAGTGAACATTTTTTCTCTTCAAATCAATGTTTTCTTTGTAGTCTTACTCTCCCCAGGTCCCTGGGTAATGAGATCCTCTTTGATAATGGTGAAAAAGTAGGAAGTCTATGTGACTCTGAGCAGGGACATGTTAGAGAACCCTTAACTTTTGAAAGTCTGAGAAAGCATAGGCCATCAGTCCATGCAAGAAAAAACAAATTACCTAACACATCAGACTGCAATACAAATTTGAGTATCTGTGAAGAGAGGGACACTAGCTCACACTGAGAGCCCTCTAAACTGAGGATGCCAGTGTATACTGGGAACAAAACAGCTTCTTCCTCTTCTTTCCTTCATCATAAGCCTTTGGTTATGGGAGACCCCGGTATCACTGCAAACGAATTAAAATCCATAATTGCTCAACCGCCCGTGCCAGTGGAATCATCCAAATTACTAACTCATCTCCCAAACAAAGAAAGGTAGCTGTAGTCCCCATCATAGCAGTCTCAGCACATGCCAAAGACATAAGGCAAAACCGCATAGAAAGTGAACACTGCCAACTGTTCCTGGTCATACGATATCATCATTCATCGTAAACAATTGGAATATCGAAACATGATCAAAATGGAAGAAGCACACAGCTCACGGTGTGCACAGAGCACCTAACTCAGTAGCTCTGCAACAAGCCAGACTTCGAATATGAGGAAACTGCAACAAGGAACACTTTCATACATAGCCTTCAATGGTTCCTGCCGCCTATCCACCATATTGATCGGAAGTTCACGTCTTCCTGAAAATGATGATCGTCATATTTTTTAAATCGTTATATTTTTTAAAATATATAGCGCTTGATGATGTTAGGACATCATTTTTTACTCCAATTCCAAACATATAAAACACAGTCGTTGGATTATCCCTGTCGCACATCAAACAACAGACCATAAAATTAGCGTATGGCTGGTCTAGGGATATACGATGAGTCATTATGATGATGTAGCACACACAACAATGGCTGCGCCCATAGATTCCTGATTACTTTAGTGAATGTAGCCTACAATGAATGAAACATGGTGCAAATTCTCTAAAGAGACAAAACTTCAACTGACTTGTTGGAGCAATCCACATTAATGAGTTGAAACATGGAAATGACTTGCGTCAAACAATTCCAACAACGGTCATTGAACAGCACTCAATGTGATGTAAACCGCAGATCAACTCTAGATGGTGGAAGGTCACATTCACAACACTTGATTTGTCAAAAAGGAATGTTGCAGTGTGTATTACTCCGCTTCATCAGCGCAGATGTGTTTAAGTAGAATATCATTTTGACTTTAACGCAGAAAATTGCAATGGAGAGCCGAAATTAATCAGACCCCAAATGCAACTTCTGCAGCGATCGAGAGAATGTGAACTAGTTCCACCATCTTGGAAACAGAAGTTCTCTTCACATTGCTTCCACTTATCAGTTGTTGTTTTTTTAAACTGACCCAGCCTCACCAGAAACTACTTTCATTGCAAATTCCATGTCCCACTTTGAATCATTTCAGCCAGCCAATACTTAGGTTGAAGCTGATAAGACCTGCACTTTCAGATCCATCCTTTTCCATCATAAATAAGTATGGGCTATGAAGAAGGGGTAATTTATTTTATTCTATTCATGGAATCAGTTTCATGGTAGTTGGAGCATCCCTTATCCGCTCCACCGACCATTCCGGATTGTAGATACATCTGCTTTTCCCCACTAAGCACTCTGGATCGACCAGATCCCTTTTTCCACCTTTAGACTCCTCAGTCTCTCATATATACATCATTGTCACATCCCATTATTCTCCTCTTCTCTTAAGGAATGAAGAACAAACTTGGCGATGTCCTCTTTGTTGAGAGTAAGGCCACACTCAGTGCCAGAGCTGCCAGCAAGCTTATCAGCTATTTCATTTATCATGTATACTAGCATGAGTAAAATAGAAATTCTATCTTTTGGAATGTTGTAACCACTGTACTATTCTTTTGCGGTGATTGTGTTGTTTGAGACATACTTATAAAAGAAACCTGTCTCATCTTCATTGTATATATTTTTTGGTTTAAATTTCTTGAGAATTTTATGTAGTTCACTTTGCTTCCACTTATCAGTTGTTTCTTTTGAAACAAATCCAGTCACACCACACTATTTTAAATGCAATTTCATGTAACTCTTTGAATTGATTCAGCCAGGTCACACTTAGGTTGATTGAAGCTGGTATGACCTAGACTCTCAGCCAGGCCACAATTAAGTTGAAGCTGGTATAACCTAGACTCTCAGCCAGGCCATGCTTAGGTTGAAGCTGGTGTGACCTAGACTCTCAGCCAGGCCATGCTTAGGTTGAAGCTGGTATGACCTAGACTCTCAGCCAGGCCATGCTTAGGTTGAAGCTGGTATGACCTAGACTCTCAGCCAGGCCACAATTAGGTTGAAGCTGGTATGACCTAGACTCTCAGCCAGGCCACATTTAAGTTGAAGCTGGTATGACCTAGACTCTCAGCCAGGCCACAATTAGGTTGAAGCTGGTATGACCTAGACTCTCAGCCAGGCCACATTTAAGTTGAAGCTGGTATGACCTAGACTCTCAGCCAGGCCACATTTAAGTTGAAGCTGGTGTGACCTAGACTCTCAGCCAGGCCACATTTAGGTTGAAGCTGGTATGACCTAGACTCTCAGCCAGGCCATGCTTAGGTTGAAGCTGGTATGACCTAGACTCTCAGCCAGGCCATGCTTAGGTTGAAGCTGGTATGACCTAGACTCTCAGCCAGGCCATGCTTAGGTTGAAGCTGGTATGACCTAGACTCTCAGCCAGGCCATGCTTAGGTTGAAGCTGGTATGACCTAGACTCTCAGCCAGGCCATGCTTAGGTTGAAGCTGTATGACCTAGACTCTCAGCCAGGCCATGCTTAGTTGAAGCTGGTATGACCTAGACTCTCAGCCAGCTCTTTTCTTTTTCCAATAAGGATGGATCCTGTAATCAGGATATTCTTGATCCTAGATTATCGGAGCCATGTATGCAGAACGCAGGCAGCATCTTCTAAATCTGCCCAAAACTACCACTTGTAAATGCCAACATAATAATGCTGTGTCTGTCTTTCAGAATTGTATGCAGTGTGTTTGAAGAAATATATCATGCCCCCTTCATATTTTTGCTTTTGATTTTAACTGTTTGTCCATCAGTCTTTCAGTGTCAAGTGGAATATAATTTGCTGTCTTTTACTCTTCTGTTTATCTCTGCTGTTATGTTTTTTAATGTTTCTAATATTCCGTCAATCCATCTTTTTCGTGGTTGGCCCTTGCTGATGTTTTTGCAATGTTTATTAAAGGCTCATTGTGTTGTGTTTTGATCTTTCTGCCTTGTCACGTACCAAACTATTTTATCTATTGTTTTTTTTAAATATATTCTATGGCGGTGGTTATTCCTAGCTTTTTTCTCAGTTCTTCATTTCTGATCTTATCTCTTAGTCTGTTTCCTGTTAATTCATCTAACACATTAATCTCAGTAGAGGTTATTTTTTTTTATAGTTCTTGCATCTAAGGTCCATAACTGGCATTGCTAGTACAATGTTGGGATGAAGATTGTATTGTAGAGTGCCAGTTTTGCCTTCTTTCCTTGTTGAACAATAGTGATGATAGCTGTCCAATGATTTGACAGGCTTTGTTGCATCTTGAGTCTATTTCTGCTGTTTGTGAATTGTCGTTCATCACTAGACTTCCTAGGTATTAAATTCCTCTACTTGTTTTAGTTGTCTGCCGTCTATAGTTATGTTGATTTTCTCTTTTGCAATATTCATGACTTCTGTTTTGTTGATGTTGATTCTCATATTGTATTTTGTTCCTGTGCTGTTGAATCTATTTAAGCGTTCTTGTAGGTCTTCTATTTTTATTAAGTATTAGTGCCTCACCATTTGCAAATAGAAGCTCATTGATCTCCTCTTTCTCTGATGGGTTGGCTAACTTGCATTTATAGTCCATGTATGTAATAAACATTGGGGGGGGGGGGAGAGAGAGCGAGAGATAGTATAGGCCCCTGTCTTACACCTGTTCTAAAGGTAGTAAAACAGCTACTGGTGCAAAATTCAGTCCCTGAATAAAAAAGCCCATGGGCTTACAGGAATTTCAGCACAGGTTAAAAAATCTGGTGAATGCAAATAAACAACTGCCACAATTACTTAAAGAGAGCCGCAATAGCTCAGTGGTTAGTGAACTGGACTACCACGGACAAGGGGTAGGGTTCGATCCCAACCGACGGCTTCCGGGTTCACCCAGCCTTAAATGGGTACAGGATTTTTTTCTGCGAAAGTAAAGCAGCACGGGCGTAATACTGACCACATTATCCCAAAAATCATGTGTCTGTAAAATATAGGGTCACTAACACCATGTTTCCCTATACGCCACTTGGCGTGACGAGGGTACTTTACTTTTTTTTTACAATTACTTAAAATATCAATATAAACATTGAAGTTAAGAAAACATTAATACATCAATGTAAATAAAATATTTTGTTTAACTTTCCATTTAAATTTAAACTGGCATAGCATTTGATGTGGTTAATTAAGAGTTAAAGATAAAATTTCCTGCAGCTTGTAAGAAAATACAGAAATTACTCTTCTGTGAGATCTCAAACAAAAACTGTTTATACCCTTAGTATAATCTAATGCCTAACTACATCTCTTGCAGCATGGGACTTACGAGGATGAGAACACATATTATCGACTGTATGATGATGCATGGAGGTCTGAAGAATCAGATGGTAATTTAAATATTTCAGATTAAGCAAAATAATTCAAGTGATAGATGCTTCAATTAATTTTCACTATCAAATAAAAAAAATTGAAAATTTTTATCTGATGATGAAAAAGTAAGAATTATTTTAAGTTAAAACAATAAAGATACATTTGTACAACTCATTGCTTTGCTTTTATATATAAGTAAATATTTGCTAGAGCAGAACTTTAGCGAGAAGCCTGTAAAATAAACTTAAATTGAATATTCATCTTGTCAAGAATATTCTTATTGAAATTTTCAGAGCATAAATGTTGTAATTTTGTTTATTTTATTATTTGTTTTTAGCTGCAAGTCTGCATGAAGTGCCATTAGACTATCTGGACAACATTGAGTGTGAGGATACAGTACACAGTGCAATTACTCAGTGTCCAGTGATTTTCTATCAGGAAAGAGGGTTAATTTGAGTCCTAGCAAGCATTGCGAAAGTGATGAATCACATTCTGATGCAGAATTCAAATCTCGGTCTAGACTGGCATATGTTGCTCGTTATCCAGAAACTGCTGCTGGGATGTCTGACACGGACTGGAACCCATATGGCACAGAGTCTGACTCCAATATATCTCCTCGTGTTACATCTAATGGTGCATTCTGTCCAAAACTGTCAGATTCAGAGCTGTCCTCTTTAACTTTGTTTAATCCTCCTTTGTACAGCACTGACTTGAACACAAACACTCCCAGTGTTAGAATGTGCAGCATTTCTGATCCAGAAGCCAACATGGTTAACACCGATGAACAAACAAAGAACAACTTTTTTCTTTTCTCCCTCAAGCCTGACATCAGGGCAAATTTCTCTTCCGTGTCCGAAATTTCAGATCAGTTTTCAGACAAACCTTTAATAGACCATCCTACAGAACATACTGATTTAAATAAAACATTAAGAATTTGTGATTTTGAAACCTCTGCTAAGCCTCATGGAAATGTTGCTGACCTTAAATTATTTAATACTGGAGACAGAATGGATGGAAATAGCAAGAAACATGATCTTTTCCAGGATAGAATAGCTTTTTCAGGAGATGGACATTCTACACAAAGGGAACAGAAGATTTTACCTGGCAATGAAATCCTTGGAAAAGTGAAGAAACATAGACCTGTTGATTATAATCTGCTTCAGCGAGATCTGCAAGAGATTCAGAATAGTCTGAGAAATACTCTGGGTCAAGAAGTCAAACAGGATATAAACAAAAAGGCCAACAACATAGCTGAGGGTCAGTCAAGAATAAAAACACTTGAGTCATCAGACAGTGAATGTGATATAATTCCCAGCACTACAACAACACCGGACAGAGAGCGCAACAAAATGGCTTGGGACTTTGCAGCAGACTTGGGTTACCATCAGGCTGGTGACCTCATGGGTGAGATTTCTCTAGAAACCTTTACCACAATTCTCATAGACCATCAGATGGAAAGAAATCTTATAATTCAGATGGAGATGACACAAGAACATCTGGTAGTAGTGACAGAGTAGCTGATCATGCATCGGTGTACCAGGACATGGCTGAAGTTTCTCAGAATGTCCAACCAGAAACTGATAACCATACTTCCTTTAAGGATGTAGACATAATGCTCTTTAACTTCAGAAACCAGAGAAACAGATAGAGTCTCGTTATCAACAGCTGAATAGCCAGGGTCTGGCTGAAAAAGTTTGTCGTATTTTGTCCAGCCAGAATCCACAGTCTCAGGTTAATGGGCTTTTGTCAGAGATAACTGAACAGGAGAGAGCAATGGAACAAAAGTTGCCTTTGATTCTACAAAGTAAAGATTGCAACTTTTCAGCAATTTCTTCACACTTGGATGAAAGTAGTCATAGTCTAGCCTTACTTGACAGTGTACGGAAGCGACTTGATCTGTCAGGATTGAGTTCTACAGATGAAAGTAAGCTGGCAGACAAATCTTCAGTGGATGTACCTGTTGGTGGTAATGGTTTCACAGCACTTGATGGCATGACAAAGTTTCTGTCATCTCAGATGGCAAAGGCATTAGAGAGAACTTTTAATCACAGTATAGAGAAGTTTGTTCCACATCATGTTGTCCAGTGCTACCCACTAACTGTAGACAACAAGCCACAGGAGAGAACAAGAAATGAGAGGTCTGATGAAGACAACGCCAACAGAACTGCAGCACAGACTTTAGAAAGTGAAGTTAATCGGTTGGTATCATTTTGTTTTACTGCTTATTATTGTATGTTAATACCTGGTCTCTTTCCTGATTAAATGAGGCTTTAGCATAGTGTACATCTGTAGCACTGGCTAGAGAACTTTGAGTAATTTCAGTTAGTTGTTTAATATTATTTTAAAGAATCCTTGAATAATTTTGCACAATTATATAATTTTTTTTTTTAAAGAGATCCTTGAGTAATTGATGACACCAGTAGGTGCTAATTAACTCTCATTTATATTTGGGGATGAGGACAGAGCCTGAAAGTTATTCTAACCTGGTACTCCTGACCTGGCAAACAAAAGTGAAATCTTAAGGCTATTGTCATAGATTTCTTTGCGTACTAATTTGAATATTATTAATTGTGTGAGGTCATCGTCCTACACCGTCAAGGCAGTTACAGAGAGTTATTCTAACCCGCTTGTATCGATGACATGTAGGTGTCCTAACAGTGTATCCTGTTATCTTAACACGCTGGTATAGATTTAGAGCAACTGAGTTTTGGTGTGAGGTAAATGATATATATGGGCGTCTTATATAAATCAGATACTGTCACATAAAAACATTATTCTATTTTTTTTCTTTTTTAAATGTAAGTCACATTACTGGAAGTTTATGTTATGTTAGTAAATCCGTAAGTAAAAAAGTTTTTTTAAAGTGAGTTCCTGTACATCTTAGGCATGTGGAGATTATAGTATAAGTACCCATTTTATTTACTGAGCAATGGCACAATGTGATGTGGTTGATAACATACTAGATCACCCTACTTTCCCAGTTAATGTAAAGTATTCAAATAAGGCAGCTGTCTTGCAGGTATGCACGGGAGAGTAAAAGACTAAGGGTGGGTACCCTAAAGTAAAGCAATCCCACTGCCTTGTGGGTAAGACTTTTCATTGAAAGACTAATGGAGTCAACTGTAAACAAATTCACAGAAGGCAACAGAAAACCACCATAGTAACTTTTTTTGTATAATCCTGGGTCATCACACTTATAGAATTCTGAAAACTAAAGACTGAAGAAATGTGGTTTTACAAAAGAATGTTGAGAATACAATGGACAGCTAAGAAGAGTAACGAAAATGTTCTGAAAGAGGCCAAAGCTAAGAGAGAGCTAATTTCCAATATTAGGAAGAAACAGTCATCATTTTTTGGCCATGTAATGGGAAGGGAATAGCTGGAATAAATTGTGACAACTGGGATAGTTGAGGGATGAAGAGATTGAGGAAAGCAAAGAGAAAAGATACCAGACTGCTTAAGAGAATGGCTTGGCAGAAAGTCAACAACCAGAAATGATAAATAATTGTTGAGCTGGAAAGACATGATCACCTATGCCAGCTATCTTTACGTCACATAGTACCATTGCTGGTGTATGACGAGGGGCAACCTCGACCAGAGAAATAAAGGCCGCTTGGTCAAGCAGTCGCCACGACGTGTGAGACTCAGGATTTTTATTTCACCCCCGATAGAAAAAATCCTTTCTGTCTACCACGGGCTTCGAACACCGAACGTCGGCTTTTCAGCTAGCGGAACAGTGGTTTTAGCCACGCGGCAGACATGGTAATTGTGTGATGACTGAAACTTTATTTCCTTCAGGTTAACTCTTTCCGTACGCTTTGCCGCATAGTGCGCCACGCTCAATTTGATCAGTGTGAACGACATCAAACTATATTCTTTTTACAGGTCTTGTATCATCTTGATATTGGTGAAATCTAATACCTTGTTCAATTATCTAAAAATTCACATATAATTTTATATGTTAGATAAATATAAATATGTAGATTGATTCTTAAAACCATGAAAATTTTGTCTCTGAAATCTCTTCCGGTGCGCCGATAAAAAGCTTCCATATGGAAAGAGTTAAAAGACAACTCACAAACTAACAATGCAATGTAGGAAGAAAAGCAGAACTGAAATAAAACCTGTACTTTATTTTTATTGAGAGAGGGTGAGGTTACAGTGTTAATGCACAATGAAGCACAAGCTGTCAAATCAGTTATTTATAACATTATCAGTTAAACAGCTCATAAACCTTTATTTGTGTGGGTTTTTTTTTTTTAATCTATGTCAATAGTTTTTTTTCAAAGATGATATTATCTATTTTGATATTGACCACTTCCCTCATGTCATAACCCTGGGGGTCTCTATATTGATAGACTTCGTAAACTTTAATTTCTATTTACAATCATTCTTTTGAAGTCTTTCCATTCTTTGACATTTTCTCCCCATTTCCTTCTCTATCTGAGAATATCTTCAGAAGCTGACTACATCACCTAAAAATGTGCCGTTAGTCTTAAAAAAATATGGTCACCAACACCATATTCCAAAAAGGCCTAACAAAAGAATGGAATCAAGCTCTATGTTACTTTGTATTATCGCTCATATTATGTCCCTTTACATGGAATGGCATAATTACAGAGAAATGCTGGCTCACCATTTGTAATTATTTAATGCAAACAGTACTACAATGCTGGACCTGTTTTAATGTAACCTACTTAATCTATCTATCTATTGTCCTTTCGAGCCGAAGATGGCACAAGGGCAAAATCAGAAACCTTGCGTGCCAACCTACTTAATATGTACCTTTAAATAAGTAGATAGAATCATCATTGAGTGCCATTTCCGCAACGAAGGTTGGCTACCATGGAGCACCATTCTGCTGTCTCTTGCTTTGATGGTGATGGGTGCAAGTTGTCATAGGTTGATTTGTCCATCTTTTGATGTTACTCGTTCATGTTAGTCCTGGTCTGCCTCTGCCTCTCTTACCTTGTATTTTCCCCTCCAAGATTACTTTTAGTAGGCTGTTGTGTCTTTTACATTGCCCAAAAATCGCATTTGTCTTGTTTGAATTGTGTTTAGTAGTTCTCTTTTTATTTTTAGTTGTTTTAAGACTTCATCATTTGTTTTCTTTTCTTTCCATCCAATTCTTCATTCTTATTCTTCTATAGATCCACATTTCAAAGGCCTAAATTCTCTGTTATGTTTTCTTGTCTAATGTCCATGTTTCTGCACCATATAGGAATGCTGAGAAGATAAAATATAGGCTACATATCATCATGCTTCAAATTCAGTGGATAATTTGTTTATATATATAATTTCATGTTTTTTGTTCTTGTTAAGAGCAATACAATTTTTAAAATTTGTAATGATACCTTGGAGGGATAATAACTTTAGCATTAATGTTATCATCATTATTAAGTACCATGCCTGCTGGCGTAGGTGATCATGTCTCTCCATAACTTTAGATCTCTACAGTTATACGAGGGTATTCCATTGGAATCACCCTTAACGTTGTTGTCGTGAATTCTATAATTGTAACGATCCATGATTATACAAAGAAATTATGATGGTTGTTTTTTGTTGCCTTATGTCGGTTTGTTTACGGTTGGCTCCACTAGCCTTTGACTAAGAAGTCTCACCCGCATGGCAGTGGAGTTTTTTTTTACCTCAGGGTACCCTCCCTTAGCCTTTTACTCTCCCGAGCATACCTACTGGCAGCAGGGCAGCTGCATGTTGTACTGTAATTAATGTAATAGTTGACAAATAATACTATATTAGCTCTACCAACTATTATTTCAATATTAATGACATAGGAACTATTGCTACATGATTTTACAGTTATTAAACAATATTTTATCATATAATATATATTTACCATTACAAAATTAGGTCAGTAGAGTTTTTATTCTATTGTTTTAATTCTATTGTATTAATGTTTTGAATTTAATTTATGCTAATTAAACCTAGATTACGATACCTATCTGTAACTCTCCCAGTTACAATACTGTAGTCAAATTTACTACCACATAAATGTAACATTTGGTGCTGTAAAAATAGTAATTTCTCTGAACTCTTGACACAGTCCAATGTGTTCACACTGGGCAGAACACGGAGACTCAAAATTCTTGGCTCAGGTTGATTTGTAACCTGAGTTTCACCTCATGGATCATACGTACTACAATGTCTATCTGTATGTTCGCCATAAATCTGTCAGTATGTTCAGCAACCGCATAGCATTATACACTGTGCTTCCCAACTCACAAAGGGTTGTTTCATGTTTGCTGACAACCAGGAAAAAACAACAATTACTTGAAAATTGCCTGGTTTTTTTTATTAAAAAAAAAAAAAGAAAAGAAAATTAAACACTCAAAGGTTACCAGAAGTGGTGATTAGGAAGGTACACGAAAGTGTGGAAGGAATGTTAATAAACAGGACAAATCTGAAGCAAGTGCAATGCATCAAATACTTGGGCACAATAATAACATCAGATGGAAGATGAACCACAGAAATAAAATGCAGAGTAGCTGAGGCCGAAATAGCATTTCAGAAAATGAAAAACATCTTCTGTAGCAAATGTATGTCAATAGAAGTGAGAAAGAGAGTTTGGTGCTATATAGAGCCAATTCTGACATATGGAAGCGAATCATGGACAGTAGACAAAACATTAAAAGATTTGAAAAAAAATTAGAGGCTACAGAGATGGGATTTCCCAGAAGAATGCTGAAAGGTCCATGGACAGCTAAATAGACCAACAAGGAAATTCTCAAAGAGGCCAACATAAGAAGGGAGCTCCTAAAAAACATCAGAAAGAAACAATCAACATTTTTCAGGCACATCATGAGAAGAGGAAGGTTAAAATACTTGGTTACAACTGGAAAAATACAGGGAAAGAGAGATCACAAATGACAAAGATAGAAAATACTAATAGCTTGGTGTCATGGCATGGAAAACAGTCAACAACAGAATTGATACGATGTACTGTGGATAGAAGATTGTGGAAGGACATAATTGCCTATGCAAACCGGTATGGCACATGATGATAGTTGTGTTTAAATATTCCCCTTCTTGTTTTATTTGTTGTTGTTGGTAAAATATAGGTATATTTATTTTTATAATGTCTAATATATAATTTTTTTTTTTTTTTAATCAAAATATATTAATTTTTTTAATTGTTATAATGTCAGTATTATTAGTTTTATTTTCAATTTGTGTAACTTAATGTCAGATTTCATATACTCTGTATTTTAAAGGCAAACTAATATAGATCATAATCAAAACTCAGCCCGTTTGCCAGATGATTCAGACTCAAGTACTGGCAGACATCGGGAAAAATATAGACCATACAGGTAATGCATAGACCATATAGGTAATGCCCTTCCTCCAATATTTTATTCTTTTATCTAGCTCTAATGTTTCTGCATTGTCAGTAATCTCATTTGTATTTTTGTCATCTTTCTTTCTTTAATCCAATAAATACATCTTGCTATATTTAAGTTGTTTTATTTGAAATGTTTTTCTTCTATCTTCATAGATAGTCCTGTGCATCAATATCATCTGCATACATACACATTTTTTACTTAAACTGTTTTCTTCATTCAAATGGTGTCCTGCTTGATTGGCAGCATTTTAATTCTCTCTAGAACAGGTTGACAAATCCCATATATTTTTGCCTTATTTCTGCACTCCCTGGCCAGGTATGATGTTGTATATCTCTAAAGGAAGAGCAGTGAGTTCATTACCTTTCTCAGACAGTAAGAGTTAGCAGAGGCAGAAGGTATTATTCTTTCTTGGGTTTTATGGCAAATTTGCCATCTCATTCCTTTCCATTTGTAGTTGATACTCTCTGCAATCAAGACTCAATCAGAGTAGGATTCTAGACTCTCTCATGAAGTCAGCTGTCTGTTTAAGTGATTCGATTGCTCCATATAGTTTCTCTTCCGGGAGGTGGGTGTGGACCACATTGCTCTTCTCAGGTCTGTGTACTGGGGGCAATCTTGTAGAACATGTTTTGTAGTTATATTGTCCAGTGTACAGTGGCATAGGCTGGTTGTACCTATTTAGTTGATAACATAGTTGATACAATCAACACTGTTTCAATAAATCCATTTGTAGCTAATACAATCAACACTGTTTTGGTAATTTCATATGTAGCTATGACACTATATTGGTAAATCTATTTGTGGCTGATACAATCAACACTGTTTTGGTAAATCCATTTTTAGCTATGATCAACACTGTTTTGATATATCCATTTGTTGTGCCTACCACATTTTTGTTCCAAACATATACGCTCTGATGGTAACCCATTTTCCAGATACAGAAGTGAACTCAAGCCATGAGACAAACATTTTATAATTGAGTAAAAGACTCAAATGTGTGATAAGAAAACATCCATTAAAACATTACTCATTTGAATGACTAAAAGATGATGACAGATTTAATTGATACAAAAAGAAAATGCAGAAACAGAAAAGATAAAAAAAGTAAACACTTTAAATATGAAATGTTAAAAAAAAAGAGACAAATAAGTTCATGTTATATGAGTTCTATACTGATGAGTACATGTTTTTCAATTTATAAGGTACCTGGTACTTTGTATCATTTGAACCTGAGATCATATGAATCTAAGTGTATTTATTGTTTACATACATTCTGATTTGGAAGATGGCCACCGGTAGCAGCGAAACTTCTGGCTCTCGATTTTTGTGTTTAATTACGCAGTACAATGCTATCGTGTGGAGAAGTCCTATGCCGACAATTCATTCTATGGATGTTTAATTCACTAAATGGATTATGTACTGTTTCAGTGATGTGTTTTTCACAGATATGGTACTTGTGCATTGGAGTAATTTCTAGCCTAGCACTGACCGTAACGTGTTTTCTCGGACGTCCGGCACTTGAGCCTGACAAAGGCGTATCTTTAGATATCGCTCCGGGTAGACGGGACTCATAAACCTTGGCTGGCAACCCGTCTAGAAGAAGGGAAACTTCGACCACAAAACCCTCCACTACCTTGGACTAGATTCTAGTTAGAATCGAAGGTTATGGGAGTACACCAGAGTAAAAATCCGGAGGGAGGGACCCTAAGGCAGTGGATGGCGTTAACCGTCTTTCTGGCATTCCTTCACCTTCTTTCAATTCCAAACGTATGGACTTTGTCCCTCCTTCGAAATCCTTGAAACGAAGTCGAGAGGGGGATAGTGCAACTGGGTAAAGCACTATCTCCATATTCCGTGCCCAGGCAGAGTAGGCAAAGTGAAATGAGCAAGAAATTACCAATGTTTAAACTTGGCACATGGAATGTAAGACCATGTGCCCTGGACTTGCCAAAGCAAACACACTGAAAGAAGGACAAATTAGAACATCAGCCCTCATAGATAAAGAACTAAATAGGCTACATGTTGATATTGCTGCCCTACAAGAAACAAGACTCTCAGACTGTGGCTCTGTAAAGGAAGAAAATTATACTTTTTTCTGGCAAGGCATAAGCCCCGAAAAACCACATATACATGGATTAGGCTTTGCTGTACATAACAAACATATAAACTCCATAACCACGTCAAAAGGAGTGTCTGAACGCTCGATGATACTTCAACTGCATACAAAGAGTGGATTAATAAATATCATTAGTGCCTCTGCACCAACGTTGGCTGCATCAGACGAAGAGAAAGACAACTTCTACCAACAACTGCAAACGATCATTGACTCATTCCAAAAGAGGAGATATTATACATACTCGGAGATTTCAACGCACGCACAGGATCTGATCAACAATCTTGGCCAACATGCCTAGGTCATCACGGCATTGGAAAAATCAACGAAAATGGTCAGAGACTCCTAGAATTCTGTTCAGATAATCATCTATGCGTAACTAACACTTACTTTAATGTGAAACACAAACATAAAGTAACATGGCGTCATGCTAGAAGTGGTCACTGGCACCAACTAGACCTAGTTCTTACAAAGTAGGTAGTCTATCTATCTATCTATCTTTCGTTCGCCTGAAGCATTGTCTATATCTGCAATGTCGTTTCCTGTATAAATGTTACTGTCTTTTGTAATTCTTGCAGTGGCCCATATAGTTTTGTCTGTAGTGTTGTATCTATGGGCCAATGGATTTTCCTCAGTCTACTATATTCAGTGCAGTCTTGAAGTATGTGTTCAGCAGTCTGGGGCGCCTGTCCACATGTACAAGTAGTTGAGGTGCCGATCTTGAATTTTGTATACATGTGACTATGGAGTCGATTGTGTCCTGTTCTGAGACGTATAATGATAACTTGTTCATATCTATTCATATTATAAAAGGCATCCTGATTTGGGGCTTGTGGTCCTCTGATTGATTTGATTATCTGTTTCTTATGATGGTATGTAACAGGTGTATCTAGTTGTGTGCCTGTTGAACCTTCCTTTGCCAACTGATCTGCTTTCTCATTTCCTGGTATTCCACAGTGAGATGGGATCCACTGCAGGGCAACCCTGTGGTGCTTGCAGAGTTCAGTCAATAAGGTCTGCAGATGTGGTAATTTTCTGGATTGTAGTGCCTGGAGTACTGATCTTGCATCTGTCAAAAACACTACAGGCTGCGGGCTAAGATTAATGTTCAGCAGTTTTTCTATTGCTAACTTTATTGCTTGTATTTCTGCATCATAATTGTGACAATATTTCCCTGTTGCTATTTTATTCATATCCTAGTGTTATTTGGGTATTCTATATATGCACCTGCTCCCCCATTTTTTACTGCATTCTGTGCTGATCCATCTGTATACACACGAATCCATAGGTCTTGTGGGTATTCTTCATCCAGGAAACTGAGAGTTATTGTTTTTCGCTGTAGACTATTCTGTTCCTCTTTATCAACTATTCCTTTCACTTCTGTCCGTATTTGAACTGATAATCCAGATTCCTCTGTCCAGGGAGTCTGTTCTGGTATGGGCAGTAGGGGGTTAACAGCTCTTGGCATGTCTGGTGTTTGTCTACTAATACGCTTGGCTTGGTGGATAAAACTGCTTCTCTTAAGTCGTCCCAATGCAAGATTTTGGAATCGGTCCTTCATTGGATGTCTCGGCATGCAAGCAAATTTTTCTGCCTGTATCAGCACCTTTGTGTCCCTCCGTTCTCTCAGTGCTGGTATCCTCCACAATTTCTCCATCTCTAATATTGGTGTTGATTTCATTGCTCCTGTGATGACCCTAAGTGCCTGGTTTTGTACTTTATCCAGTTCTTGAAGTGTGGTGTTTGATGCTGAACACCATGCAGATGATCCATATTCTAAATGTGGGCGTATACTCTGTTGGTAAACTTTACTGAGTATTTTCCCACTCGCACCCACGTAGTTCCACACAGCTTTCTTAGAATAGCCAATTTCTCCTTGCTTTTGGGTTGCCTTATTTATCTGCTGTTTCCAAGATAGTTTGTTATCAAATGTAACTCCGAGATACGTAGCCTGTATGTCTTCTTTCACAGGCTCATTGTTTATATAGATGGCTCCTGCTTTTTGTTTTGGGGAAAGAGTGAAAAGTGTAGTACTGCATTTGTCTGTATTGATGCTGATACACCATCTATTTGTCCATGAATTCAGTGCATTCATAGCTCTTTGTAACAATTTGGAGGCCACTGTTGCATACTCCTCTGTGCACCACATTACCAAGTCATCTGCATACATTGCCACTTTGATACCATGTGGTAGTTCAGTAACTAGGTCATTGATGTAGATCAGAAAAAGTGTTGGAGATAGTACCCCTCCCTGTGGAACGCCCTGGCGCAGTAAGACCTTCTTACTCTTAAGACCATCCAGTTGCACTCTGGCTCTCCTGTTATGCAGGTATGCTTTGACCCATTTGTACATCCTGCCATTTACTCCATAATTTCTCAGTTTCTTCAAAAGCCCTTCCTTCCATACCTTATCAAATGCTTTCTTTAGGTCTATCCATGCTGCTAGTACCAGTTTCTTTTCTTGAAACGCATCCTCAATTTCCTGGGAAAGATAGGTTGCCTGATCTTCGGTAGAGTAACACTGTCTAAAGCCTGCTTGTTGTGGGACAAGGAGATTTTCACTTTCCAGGTACCACTGCAGTCTGAGATTGATTATACGTTCCATTGTTTTACACAAACAGCTTGTAAGGCTGATTGGTCTATAGCTGGATGTCATTGAACCATCTTTCCTGGCTTTAGTAATGGTATCATAATTGCTTCTCTCCATGCCTGTGGCACTTTACCTGTGATCCAGCAAATGTTGTAGATCTGCAGTAGTTTTGCTTTAGCTGCAGTTCCCAAGTTCTTAATCATTTCATTAGACACTCCATCACTACCTGGTGACTTTTTCATTTTTAATTTGGATATTGCCAGCTCTAGCTCTCTTTGTGTAATGGGTATTTCCATGACTTCATGTGCAGTCTCTTCTTGTCTTGCATTTTGTTGTTTTAGACGGGTCTCTTGACGTTTCTCTAGGCTAATTTCAATATTGTTGTCATTTGCAAAGGAGTCTGCAAAGTGATTTGCTGCATGTTTACCTGTTAGAATGTTTCCATCCTTCTTCAGTGTAATTTTTGTGTTCCCTTCTGTACCCTCATCATTCAGCTGTTTTACAAGCTTCCACACTTTTCTTGTGTCTCGTTCTAGATTCATGTACTCTGTTTTCTCTTTCCAACTTCTCCGTCTGGCTTGTAGTTTAGCCCATTGAAATTTGGCTTTAGCATGCTGATAGTTATTGTGGTGTTCCTGGCAGGGTTATTTTCTGCTTGTTTTCGAGATGTTTCCATGTCATTGTGCAGTTGCTCTAGTTCACTATTCCAGTATGGTTTGTAGTGTTTCCGTGCCCCTCTGGGTATTGTTTCACTGGCAGCTTGTATTATTAGTCTACTGAATTCATCAACTATTTTGTTGATGTCTCTGTCTGTATTTAGATCTTTAGTCAGTACACTGGTGTAATGTTGATACATTTTCCAGTCTGCCTTTTTGTAATTCCATCTGGAGAGAGTGCTGCTCTCCCTGACGGCCTCATTTTGCACCACTAAAAAGACAGGTCGGTGGTCGCTGCCTCCAAGTTGTTTCCCAACAATACGTGTGATATTCCAATCCAGGTCTGGTGAATGGAAAGCAAGGTCTGGTGTAGATGTGGTATGCCATGATCTGGAATAGAATGTTGGTGGATCTGTTGCCTGGTTTAATAGTATAAGCCCATTGTCATCCTGCCAATTTTCAAGTTCTTCACCTCTCTTGTCCATATCTTCATAGCCCCAGCTCTGTGAATGGCTGTTAAAGTCTCCACATACAATTATTCTTTCTTTTAATGTAATTGTGTCTAGTGCTAGTGGGCGGTCACTCGGACAGTAGTAGTTTAGTAGATGGAAGTCTGTATTTCCTGTCCTGAGGTGCAGTATTTGATATTCCGCCCCATCCATATACACTTCAATCTGACATGCATTAATGTTGTTCCTTACAAGAGTCAGTATTCCGCCCTTTTGTCTGTTTTTCCTGTCAGATCGGTAGCACTGGTATCCCCTAATCTTCAAGGCTATGTCGTTGTTTAGATGGGTTTCCTGCAAACAGCATATGCTTACTTGTTCTTCATGCAGGATATTTTCTAATTCTATCTTTTTACTGTACCCATCTCTTTTGCTGTTGATGCCTTCAGCATTCCAGTGCATTATTTGAGTGGTCTTATTTTGGGTTGGCCAGTAACTCTATTCTCTCGCCCCCTGACTCCACAGAGCGATTGAGAAGGACATCCAGTAATATAGGTTGGGCCCTTTCGAGGCTGAGGGCCCGGCGCTGCACCTGCCTGAGTGTCCATCACAGGGCGAGTGCCATATCGATTTGCAGTTATAGGCATGCTTCCCATTGGCGTGAGTGCGTGGCATCCTGATTTTTGTAGTGCGCCTTTTGGCTGGTTGCCTCCGACTTCAGCACTTAAAATTGCTAGAGCAGACTGTGGTCTTGCACGGGTGTAGGAAGGCCTGGCCAGTCTTGGTTTTCAGTCCCTGGTGACTGTTAAGCCCCATCCCCACGACAAGGAGCTGGCCTTGATGGGGTAGTAGGTAGTCTTTAAATAACATCAGAATAACACGAACTTATCACAGTGCAGACTGCAATACAGACCACGCTCTAGTCATCAGTAAGATCAAAGCCAGAAGTAGTCGTACTTACAAAGCAAGAGAGCCTGCAGCAGCCAAGATCAACATCACAGCGACAAAAATCACATCAAGCAAAGACATTTTAGATCTAAGTTTGAAGAACTGATAGAAGAAGTAGAAGATGCATCAAGTGTGGATGACAACTGGTGCTCTCTGAAAACACACATCTATAATTGCGCTTTATCTACCTACGGCCAAAAATGGTTCTCAGCGAACGACTGGGTCGAAGAAAATGCAGCAAGACTAGACCTACTAATAGCTAATAAGAAAAAGGCACTACTGAACTTCAAAAATAACCCCAATCAAATCTCCAAGGATCAGCTTAAACATGCACAAGCCACTCTACAACGCGAAGCAAGAAGATGCGCAAATGAATACTGGAACAATCTATGCTCTGAAATACAGAAAGCTTCAGACAGGGGTGACACAAAAACCATGCATGACAATATAAATAAGGCCCTTGGACCAAAAATAACAAATTAGCCCCCCTAAAATCCAAGTTTGGAGAACCTATTACTGATAAGGGACAACAAATGGAAAGATGAGTTGAACACTACTCCAATCTATACTGTGACGACAGACCAGCAAACACAGCTCTAGCACAATCAATACCCAAACATCCTACAATGTCTGAGTTGGATGTCGTGTCGAGCCTACTATGAACGAACTTGCTGACGCTATAAATGCCCTCTCAAGAGGAAAAGCTGCAGGAAATGACAACATTCCCACAGATGTACTAAAGGACAACTTAAGCGTACTACTTCCACATCTATACAAACTGCTAATTAAATGCTGGAGAAACGGAGTAATACCCCATGAGATGAGAAATGCCAAGATTATAACGCTGTACAAAAATAAAGGAGACAGGGGCGACTGCAATAATTACAGAGGCATTTCTCTCCTTAGCACAACCGGCAAGGCTTTTGCTGGGGTCGTACTTAAACGCCTGCGTAGACTTGCAGAACGTGTACTTTCCGAGTCCCAATGCGGATTCAGAGCCGGGAGATCAACCATAGATATGATCTTCACTCTTAGACAACTGCAAGAAAAATGTCGAGAACAAAATATGCCTCTCTATATTGCCTTTGTGGATCTCACAAAGGCCTTCGACACAGTAAACAGAGATGGGCTCTACAGGGTACTAGAAGGCATAGGCTGCCCTCCTAAATTACTTAGGCTGATAATTTCCTTCCATGAAGACATGAATGATAAAATCCATTTTGATGGGAGTTCATCAGAGAGTTTCAAAGTCAACAAAAGAGTGAAACAGGGATGTGTCCTCGCTCCCACCCTTTTTGGTATATTTTTTGCTGCCCTCCTAAATTACGCCTTTGAAAACAGCTGAGGAGATATTTACATTCGCACAAGACCAGATGGCTCACTGTTCAACCTAGCACGACTAAGAGCGAAAACCAAAACAAATGTTGCCCTACTTAAAGAATTTTTATTTGCTGACGATGCAGCCCTAGTCGCTTATAGTGAAGCCATGATCAACAATCCCTGATCAACAACCTGGTCAAAGCATGCGACCTTTTTTCACTGTCAATTAACGTTCAGAAGACAGTAATACTAAATCAAGGTGACATCAAACCTCTATTTATTACTCTAAAAGAGTGCCCACTAGAAGCAATACAGAAATTTACATATCTTGGATCCACAGTTACGCAAACCATCTCTCTTGATGAAGAAATAAACTGTCGAATTGGTAAGGCAGCCACGACCTTCGGCAAACTCACAGAAAGCGCGTGGAACAACACGAAACTAACACTGAAGACTAAACTCTTAATATATCAAACATGTGTGCTTAGCACACTACTATATGCATCCGAAACCTGGACAACATACTCAAACCAGGAAAAAAGACTAAATGTCTTCCACATGCGATGTCTCCGCAAAATAATGCACATCAAATGGCAGGAACAAATAACCAACTTAACTGTCCTGCAACGTGCTAAGACCCCCAACAATCATGTCAATGCTCAGAAGTCGAAGACTAAGATGGCTAGGGCATGTTCTTGAATGGAAGAAAAACGCATCCCTAGGCAAATACTATATGGTGAACTAACACACGGGAAAAGACAAATTGGTAGACCTAAACTACGATATAGAGATATCTGCAAATCATCTCTGAAAGACTTCTCCATCTGTGAAAACGACTGGCAACATCTGGCAAGTGATCGCACATCATGGAGAGCATGTATAAGGAACTGTATAACAACATTTGAGACTGTGCTAAGACAGGACTTAGAAGAGAAGAGACTCATGAAAAAGTATGGTAAACCCTGTGGATCAGTGAGCCTGACCTGTTCATTATGTGACTACGTGTGTTTGTCAAACATTGGTAGAATTAGCCACGAGAGAAGCTGTTCGGCAAAAACAATACCTCAAAAAAATACACAATAGCCTCCACTAGACCGTCTGACAAGATGAAAAGGGCCACACACACATTCTGATTTATTAAATAAACAACACATTTAAAGTGTATGTATGTATTAGAATGGTACATAAACTGTAGATTTGAGCTTTGGACATAAAAACATAAATTTAACATAAATGTTATGATGAATACAAAAGTAGGACATGTTTTTTTTTACTGTTGTTTGCTGAAAATGTTGATGGCAGAGCACGATCTCTTTAGCTCTCACATTGTATATATTCTACTTTCTTTCCTCATTTGCCTTTCGGCATCGAGAGGAAATATAATTTGCGGTCTTTTTCTCTTTTGTTAGCCTCTGCTGCTTGTTTGCTAGTGTTTCTAATATTCCATCAATTCATTTTTTGTGTGGTCAACTCTTGAGTCTAATGTTGTTGTAATGTTTATTAAATGCTTGTTGTGTTGTATTTTGGTTTTTCTGTCTTATCATGTGACTAAGCCGTTTTCTTTGTTGTTTCTTTATGTATTCTATGGCAGAAATTATTTATAGCTTTTTTCCAAGTTCTTCATTTTGATCTTATCTCTCAAGATGTTTCCAGTTATCCGTCGAACACTTTTAATCTCGGTAGAAGATATTTTTTCTTATTGCTCTTGGGTCTAGAGTCCAGGGCTATCTATCATGGTAGCACAATGTTAGGATGAAGATTGCATTGTAGAGTGTCATTTTGCCTCTAGTGCTATTTCCTTGATGGACAGCAGTGGTAATAGTTTCCTATTGATTTGACAAGCTCTGTGCATCTTGAGTCTCAGAGAATAGGGTTTTACAAGCTGAATGGCTGTAGTCTAAAGACTGAGTATTTACAAATTTCAGCTCATTTTTTTTACTGCTGGGTACTAAACTTAGATGTTATTGTACATTGCAGGCCTGTGGGTTCCAAGGAGGTGTACTATACAGAGAGTGATGTAGCTTCAGTAGCTGACAGTGTTACCACCATGGAAAGCACACATTTTGGTACTTTCCTTACATTTTTCTATTAGTTATAATTGTAGTTGGTGAGAGTATTTCTGCACATTTCATCACACTTTTTGGACATGGTCAAGAAGTTGAAGAACACATTCTACAAGACCGTCAGTTCTGTAGGGAGGAAAGAATGCATGCATGGGCTTATTGAAGCAACAAAAGCAATCATTGGATGTACACTGAATAAATGTTATGTTGCCAGACAACATTTGTATAATGGAAACAAAGAAGAAACATACTGAAGTCTACACCAGAGGAAAAGTTTGAAGACAAGAGTGAAGAGAAACTTTTTTTTTTAATTTCACTACAGTTAATATTTAAAGAGATGATAGCACTTATTTTCACACATCAGATATATCATTTCAGTTAAATTAAATTTTTTTCGTTAAATTTCATAAATTGAAAAATATGTTATAAGCTTGAAATAACAAATTTCTGAAATATAAGATGTTACTAAAGAATATAATGGTTCTTTTTAGGTTCTGATGATGCAAGAGGTCCTGTGCTGCCACTTAGTGCCTTGGGAAGTAGACAGGATGCACCCAATGTTGCTGGTATCTATGGCAATCGAATACCTTCATTTTCACAAGAAGGAGAAATTTTGACACCTATACAAGAAAGATCTGGCCTGGTAGGTGTTGTCACAAATATTATATGATATGACAAGGATTGTCTGGTCTTGGCAGAATGTATCGTAAAACTTAAGAAATGTTGTGTTCTTCTAACTACACATTATATTCTGTATAGATATTGTATTATCAGACATCACCCAAAGCAACATGACAAGATTTGATTTGGTATGTGATAGCAAACAATGCCAATATAATATTTTTAAAAATATCAAAAACTTAAATTTATATATATATATGAGATAGCTCAGTGGTTAGTGAACTGGACTACAAAGGGGTAGGGTTCGATCCCAACCGATGGCTTCCAGGTTCACCCAGCCTTAAATGGGTACTGGATTTTTCTGGGAAAGTAAAGCAGCGCGGGCGTAATACTGACCACATTACCCCTAAAATCATGTGCCGAAGGTCTGTAAATTTATGGTCACTAACATCATATTCCCTATTAATCGCTAAGAGTGAAAATGAGTTACAAGAAATGTTGGACATTATAGTGAAAGAAAGCAAAAATAAAGGACTCAGCCTTAATAGCAAAAAAGACAGAGGTAATGGTAACAACAAAGAAAAAGACATCACCTCAGTGCAAAATAAAGACAAGTGGAACAATATTAAAACAGGTAAATGAATTTAAATATTTGGGAACTTTGTTAACCTCAGACGGAAGATGTACAAAAAAAAGAGTTCTTAAATGTTATGTAGAGCCAGTCTTAAAATATGGATGCGAGTCATGGACAATAGGACAACAGACAAGAAAAGCGCTGGAGTCTGTAGAAATGTGGTTTTACAGAAGAATGTTGAGAGTACCATGGACAGCTAAGAAGAGTAATGAAGATGTTCTGAGAGAGGTCAAAGCAAAAAGAGAGCTAATTTCCAATGTTAGGAAGACACAATCATTATTTTTTGGCCATGTAATGAGAAGAGAACAACTGAAATATATTGTAACAACTGGAAAAATTGAGGGACGAAGATAGAGGGAAGCAAAGAGAAAAAATAACAGCCAGCTTAAGAGAATGGCTTGTTAGAAGGTCAACAACAGAAATGATAAATAGCTGCCGAGATCGAAAGTTGTGGAGAGACATGATCACCTACGCCAGTAGGCCTGGTACATGATGATGATAGTATGCTAGATCTTTTCGTTGCCTTAGGATAAATATTTATTTTTTTACTTTATTCTGTTATCATTTATTTTTTATTGTCAGTTACCCTTGTTGAATTAGTTTAGTCACTAAAAGACATTATGAAACATTCTTTTTTAAACAAATTTTCCACTTTTATTATCTTGAACTTAAATCCAACAGGATGATCGTGAGACAGAATCCAGTCAATCAAACAAGGGGGATAAGGCTTCAGAGAGTCTGAGGTCACAAGGAAATGAGCATAATGAATCATCTAATAAAGGGAGCATTTCTGAAAAACAGCAAGGGGATGGTGCTGTTCAGTCTCAAGATAACAGCAGAACAAAAGAAATTCATGGGGTCATTAGAGAAGATAAAACATCAGCCCATGTACGCAGTGATATAGCAGATTCTGCAGAACCCTCGCCTCATGATGCAGCTGAGACAAGAAATACTGATAGATGGGCCAATTTTAGAAACCAGAAAGAAAGTAGTACTCGAGGAGAACGTCTGAGTAGAACTGAGGACACAAACAGTAATCAGAATAAAAGAGGGCAGATTTCTGATAGAAATGATTATATTTCTCGGCAATCTAGATTTGATGAACACCAATTGCATAGTGATCGTTACAGAAGGCCTACTGACATGTTTGTAGGCTCCGAATATTCTCATACATCTAGACTTCCAAAAGAGATACACCCAGATCGTGTATCACGTAGACGGCAAGTGGTAAAAGATGATGGCAATCATGCACTTGGGACAGACCAAGGGTTTAACTATACAGAAGATCTTCATGATTCAAGGGAACTCACTCATTCTGCCAGAAAATCTACAGCACTATCTAACCCCAGGGCCTACTCTGGAATTTCTGACAGATCTTTTAAAAGCAGATTTGGAGATGCTGAGAAGCCATTTTCGCCACAAGACCCATACAACATGAATAATGAGGTTTATTTACCCGAGAGATTTGGAGCACTCTCTCGTTCCCAGTCAGATGATGATGACCTTGGAAGAGGTGCGCACATTTCACCTTTATTCCGTGATGCTCTGTCTCCAGACTTTAGACGGGCTATTAGAAATCGCTCACCAATCTTAAGCCGCCACATTGAACGATCGTTAAGTCAACTACCATCAGAATGGCCAGATCACCGCCAGAAGATCATGCAACATAGAGATCAGTCACCTCCGCCACTTTTATTGAATAAGGAGAGAGATGAACCTCTTAGACCTGTTTCCACCACAAGGTCAGATCGAGGTCGTCCATGGTCTCCAGTCTTACAGGTCAGAGTTGCATCATCTTCATCAAGCCAAGAAGACACACCACAACACAGCCGGTCCTTGCACAAAACAGAAAGGTAGAATGATATTGATATTTTATTTGCATGTCTTTTTAACTTCATTTTTTAGTTCTTTTAATATGAAAAATACATATGGCAATATATCTTTTTTAATTATGGGTATTAAGTATGTCTAAATAGTAATAACTGACTCTGTCTTAACAAAAAAATGTTTTGGCTAAAATAGTTTTTTTTTAAATGGCAATGTTTATAAGCCATCCTGGGGGACAAAAATGACAAATTTCTTTCACCAAAATATTTCTTGCCAAAGTGAATCAACTGTGCTTTTTAAATAATTGTACAGTAAATTAGTATCTAGACATATAATAGACAAACATAGTGTAATGTGATAGAACTGATTCTTTGTCATTTTGAGTACATTCAGCACAACAGAAACAATATTTCATTCTGTGCTCACTATATTAGCTGTAGGTATTTGCTCTTTCCTCAACCACATACTAATGTCAGAGCTCTGATAATTTCTCATGGATGCATTTATTTGGAAGGACAAAATCATACTACTTATTGGAATCAATTAAGATGAGTAAACATTATAACACATATGCTGTGGTGTGTGTGTCTTACAGAATGAATAGCAGATTTCTATCTAACCAAGAACTAACTACAGAATACCATGGACAAAAAGAAAAAAACTAATCAGTTTTGCAAGAACTTAAAATTACCAAACAAAAAACCCAAAAGAACTAGTTGATAAAAAATGTAAAAACAAATATAAATAAATGGCTAGGTCATGTAATATGGACTTAATGGCCTAGAGACAGTAATTATGGAGGGCATAGTTTCAGATAAATGAGGGAGAGGAAAACCAAGAAGATATCACAGATGAGCTGGGATTGACTGCTGCAGTGGCAGGACAGAGAAAACTTCACAATAGCTGTCATTGGAGCCAAGCTCTAACAGGGACAAGCTAGATGTTGATGATCTGACCACGTAACCTTGTGCATCATTCTTTTCCCTTGTAGTTATGTGGTAGTGTTACAGTGAGTAAGAAATGGTAAAGATTTTTATAAACATTTAATTAAAGGAAAGTACTTGGTCTTTTTGTCTTTTCATTAACACTGACTGAATTAAGGCATTGGGAAAAAAATTGGTAGGGCATGACAAGATAACAGAGATGAATAAATGCTGTAGTGAAAGAAAAAGCTGCTTGTAATATAATACGGTAATCCATTTTTTAAAATGTTATTTTGTTAGCAGATTAATTTTGCTAGGTTTTCCTGCTGAATCACTTATGTTAATTTCATTCACAGCAAAATGGTGACAATGGGAGAGGTAAGCCCAGCAAGTGATGATGCAGAGGTGGGTCAAAGACCAGCAAGCCAGAGAGTCCAGCTTTTAACTCAGGCACTGACACATGAAAAGGATCAAGACATCCAACCAGATATTGGCTCTCTGTGGGAACAATTTAAGGCTAATAATGAATCTAGTGAAAGCTTGAGTTCTTCAAGTTTAGATGCTGTTACTGATCTCATTTTAAACCCCTCACCTCATCTAGTAAATCAGTGCCTCAAAGAACGTGAAGAACACATTATGAAAGGCAAGAAAGAGCTGAAGCCGAAAGAGAGAAAAGGCGCTCAGAAAAGCGACTAGAACCTCATCATGTTCCTCAAAATTCAAGTGAAGATGATTTGACTGTTGGCTATGCAGAGTTGCTTGCTGAAAAAGAAATGGAGAGGATGAAAAGAAGAACGGCTAGAAAGAAGAAAGGAAAACCTACTGGCCTTGTTAGCACAAAATTAGATGTTAGTGGCATGGAGAACATTGCAGATAAACTGTTTTCAATTCCTGAAGATGCAAGTTTTGAGCAGTCACCTAAAAAGTCTTTTTCAACACCAAACACAGTATGTCAAAAGTGAATCAACAGCCACATATTATTGATCCTAACATGGAAAAACTGAGAGATCGCATTTTCCGACAAAAGCAGAAGATCGATAAGCACACCTTGAAGGAAATTCAGAGAATAGAAAAATTAAAGAAGTTGGAACAGTTGCTGTCTTCCAAAAGAAAAGGGGAGATTAGTGATCAGACTTTAGAGGTGCAACTTGAAGAGATTTCATCTACAACTACTCCAAGTTCTGACAATTCCCAAGATGGTTGGTGCAAACATGCTGATGGTCATAACACCACTCCACTCTCTGATGACAGCACTACAGTTAAGGACAGCAGTAATGAAATGCATGTATGGAAGACAAATAAGGAGACAAGAATGAAGGAGATGAAATCTGTAGATAAAGACCACGTTGACAAGTATGGAACTTCAAAAACTGGCATGGACATAAGGTTATCAACTAACACTGGAATTCAAGGAGCAAACTCACACAAGTCAAAGATAAGCACATCACAACTTCTGAAGCTGGTGAAAGAAGGCTATCTAACAGCAGAGGAAGCCTATAGGTTGGCAGTTGAGAGAGAAGCAGCCATAGAGGAAATGTCATCAGCTGACGCAAGTCATGGGAGCTCATCTGATGAATTTCATGGTAATAACCAAAACAATAGATTACACAGACTGTATTCTCCATATGCTAGAGATGATAACATTATTTCTCACAAGTCACGTTATGTGCCAAAGCTCAAGTACACTCCATCTGTATACGGTCTGGCAGGTTTCACATATCCTAATTCATGGCACAAACAAGGAAGTGAACAAAGTTTCAGGAATTTCTCGCCTGAATTTGATCAAAATGACTCTCATACTGGAAATGGTTATATTCATCCAAAGCTTTCAATGTTGGCTCATTCAGAAGCAGCTTCTAGGAAAAATGCACCAGTGTCAAGTTTGCCCATTTCTAGATCTGTGTGGCAAAATGGCAGGAAGACTGTTGGCACCAGCCCATCTAGACCACAGCCTAGCTCACCTATCAAAAATGGAAATCGATCACTACTTGGTAAATCATCTCCCTCTAGGCATGGATATATTGTCTCTCCAACCAGAGCACGCTCTTCCTCTCCTCAACACAAAGAAAACCAAAAAATCGCAGGCCTTCGAACAGGCAAGGAACTCATAGCAGTTCTCGGTATGAGAAAACATACCGCTCTGAAAATGAACCACCATTAAGAAAAGGTAGGATCATTTTTTTTCTTATAATTCTTGTGTTCACATTTTGGTATTTGCAACATCAAATGAGTGCTTGTGATACATGTTATTATTGCCAGGAGCTTCTCTTTAACTCATACAACTTTGATTGTAGTGTTTTTAGTTCAGTGAGAATACTCTCTATTTTGGGGAATAAAATTAAGGGAAAAGCTGGTTTTGTTACACCTTTAAAGTATTTTTTTTAAACCATGGCATTAAACAAACCCATCATTGTGGCTAATTTCTTCAGGGAGGACAAAGAACAGAAATTTAAATATCTAAAACATAAAATAAGCAAATGGCAGTCCAATGAGTGGAAAATGAATTATGAGGGCAATGATTTCCTTGTGGATTATTATTACAAGTTGTTGTAGCATGTACAGTACGGGTTAGTATACTCAGTCAATATACAATGTGTCAGGTTATTATTATAACACTAATAGCATTATATGACCTTTGGCGTCTTGACAGACGGTTGGTAACAAGCAATCATGATAAGGCAGTAGTTTGGTAAAGTATTAGTGTCTCATACTGGATGCTGCTTTACTGAACAGCTTCTCTCGTGGCTAAATTTGCCAATATTGGACAGACAGATCCAACCACAGAACATACAAGATGTATTTGTGGTACCTAGCCTTGTCTCTTTTCTCTTGTGCCTTTTGTCTTCTGAATTTGATATCAGCACTGTCTCGAAAGTTGCTGTGCCATTTTTTATTTTGCTCTCCATGTGCTACGATCTGCAGCCACATTTTCCCAGTTTCTTTCACTGATAAAAAATTCCCTCAAGGAAGCCCTGCAAACATCCTTATATCTCAGCACTGGTCTGCCCTTTAGTCTTTTTCCGTCCTTAAGTTTACCAATAATATTTGTTTGGGAATACGATTGTTTGCCATTCTTCTTACATGGCCCACCCACCTTAGTCTACGAATCCTAAGTGTTGCCATCATCAATGGGAGTTTAATAAAAAATTTTTTTTAATAATAGCATTATAGTGTAACACTAATAGCATTATAGTGTAACACTAATAGCATTATAGTGTAACACTAATAGCATTATAGTGTAACACTAATAGCATTAAATGGAATTTATATTTAGAGATTGTATCTCAGATGAGCTTTTATAGTTACATAAGTCTCATAGAATAGTCTGCCTTATAAGTTAATATTTTGTGTAAGAGTTGGTGAGTTGTGATTGAATTTGTGTATTTTAATCATGTGTGAGATGGAAGGTTTGGCTTATTACAGTTTGATGAGTCACCACGAAAGACTAGTTTTTATTGAGTTGGTAATTTACATTGTGCATTTAGTAAAATATCGTTTATTTTAATAATGAATAAAATATGGTTTTCATTAAATGATAACAATCTGGTGGATTCCATGGTTATGTAAAGAAATGGAGGGAAAAATGGACCTGATCCTTTGAAGTCTTCTTTAAAAGAGTTGTGTATGGAAGTTATAGCTGAAGGTTGGATCCCAATTCTGCAATAACTTTACACACAAATTAACATTTGTTTGGGAAAGGAGAATAAGGGTAATATGTTATGTAATAGAAGATGATCATCTGTCTCAGCAGTCATGGTATTTGATTATGTATTGTGAGCTTCTTTGTAATCTATACTATTACATTAAGTATTGTGAAAGTACCTTATTACTCTAATATACAGGAGCATTGTGGTTGTTGTCTCTCAGATTGTGCTTTATAACATAATGCATTGTGGTAATCTGAGAATGGGAAGTATTGAGTCCTAAAAGAAGGTGTATATGTGGAATTTATACAGCAGACTTTTTTTGTTTCATTCATTATAGTTTGTCAATTGCAAATCAGATGTCATTTTATTGCAGACACACCTGAAAGTGGAGGAGTTGCTTGGCATATTCCAGGTGAGCTAAATCATGGTGTGCAGAAAGTGCCAAGGGAAATGGCACATAAAATACTACCATTGCAGGAAAGTAAGTTGGTAAACAACACACTATTTAAGAAAACAGCAGAGAAACCACTACAGATAGAAGAATTGGAACCTCTACATGGGTGGCAGAAAGAGAGAAATGTGGATCACAAACTTTGGCACAAGGTTGAACGTCCTCATGGCATTCCTAATGAATTGTGGAAACATGTAAGTTCATTTATTAGTAGTTCTTGGTATTATAGTTTTTAGACAAATAATCAGTAAATGGGCAGGAGTTTCATCCTATCCTGGCACTCTCCAATCAATCCACTTGATAATTGGTGCCTGGCTCAGTGAGTTGGGGAAGGTATTGAGAACACTAGTCCCATCATGACCACCAAATGTTGTGGCTTAATACAGTGGAGTTTAATGCTTTACTTTGTCCTTGGAAGACCATTGTTATAACTTTATTACCTTATGTAGCATGCTTGCTATGTTACTGTTACAGAACATCCTTTCCCTTTATTCTTGGGATAACAGTGTTATAACTTTATTACCTTATGTAGCATGCTTGCTATGTTACTGTTACAGAACATCCATTCCCTTTATTCTTGGGACAACAGTGTTATAACCTAATTAGCTCATGTAGCATGCTTGCTATGTTATGGGACATCCTTTTCCTTTAATCATGGGACACTTGTTATCACTTGATCACCTCATGTAACATGCTTGCTACAGATTGGGCCCTGATTAATTTCCCAGATATGCTCTATATTTCCCTTACTAACACAGCTTCATGGTTCTCTCACTTCTGAAATAAGTATCTGAGATTTTTTTATGGAAAAGTAAGTCAGTCTAATGAGATACTGACCATATCACCTGAAATATGTGTTGTTTGTCATTAACAAATAAAGGTACTAGCACTGGAGTGAACCCTTACTTATTTACCTCATGTAACATTAAGCTATGTTTGTATTATTAAATATGTGTTTTATTTTATTAAAATTTACATTTAAATTGAATTAATGGTCTTTTGTTGGCAATGGGAATCTTTTTTTGTTGCACGGTCTCATGTGATTTGCAAATAATATATATAAGGATAAAATGTCCTTGCCAGGATATTTTTTCTCTTTCTGGCATTCATGTGATGACAACTTAAGTCTAATTCAGTCACCATACGATGACTGAATAATCCACCTTAATAGGACATTAAGCAGGTGTTGATCTGCTGTGTTGTGGTTTGAAGCTAAGCTGTGATATTTGTGTCTTTCGGTCCAAAACATCCAACTTCTGCGCAGCATTTTTGAGTACACGGTTGCCTTACCTTTTCAATCCCAACTTGCTTGGTCATACAAAATAGTATATTTCTACCAGCACCGCAGGAAGGTGGAACAGAGTGTTGAACAACTCTGTTTTTTATCAATCATCACACTCACTGCTTATTTGCTGGATGGATGTCTAGACCCACGTCCCTATATATATAAGAATTTTTCTTTGAAATACTCCCTCAGTCAACAAACTAAAGATACATCAGATAATGGAAACTACACTTCTAGTCTTCTCATTTATAATAATAATAATAATATTGTATTTCACTTTGTGTTTTACTGATTACTTTATCTTTAATCCACTGTACTTTCCTCCTTAGGTTATTTGTAATGATGCTCTTGCAAGCAAGTTGAATCATTGGGAGGTTGATCCATTGATGGACAAAGTTCAGTACATCCTCAACAAACGTTCTGGTGATAGTAGTGTAGAAGAAGATAAAGGAAATTTAAGTGAAAAGCACTTGTCAAAAATGTCACTTCAGGTACTTATTATGTTTAGTTTGAACTGATAATATCACACATTTGTTGATTTTTCTGTACATCAAACATTTTTATTTATTTATTCTGATGACATGTGATGTGCTCTCTTTATTTGTGTATAAAAATGTGTGGTTTAAGTTTTTTGTGATGAGGAGAGATAATCACTGAATAACAAAGCAAGCCCTTATGTGGGAAACAACAGGTAAAAGGAAAAGAGGCGGACCCAGAGAGACACTGAGCAGAACATTGATCAGAGGGGCAAGAGCAGCAGGAATCGGCTCCCTCAATGAGATAGAGTTGCTTGCACATGCAGAACTTCACTCTAACTTCATACTCCTGATGAAGCCTAACTTGGTAACACAATATTATGGATTATCACTGAAATTGTTCGTTGCTGCCACATGCAGAACTACACTCTGACTTCATACTCCTGATGAAGTTTACTCTTTGTGAACCCTATGTCACTGAACTTGTCGTTGCTGCTAACTGCAGACTACCTTCTAACTTCATGCCACAGATGAAACTTACTCTGTGAAACTATCTCACTGACTGTCATTGAAGTGGTTGGTGCTGATAACTCCCATAACTATCCTATCAATTACCCTAACACACGTTCCACTTGTCCCTGCTCCAGGAATACGGTCCGTTCCATGCAATTACTACGCACCAACTGCCTGGACCTCCCATTTTGTTGTGTACTAACACTCTGCTCACGGTACGGTTAAAACACACAACCGTCTGCATAGAGCCCTCGTTCAATCTCGAATGAATGTTCCTAACTCACCATTTTTCTCACCTACTGTCCTTCAACCAATCACTCCCCGTTTTACACTTTTGCCTCGTTCCTGATAGTGTTTCACGTTCCCCGTGAGTCACGATGTGTCTATCCTCCTTACTTTTACTCACTTTTTCCCGTGGGCTCAATGATTCTCTCTTAGTTAACTTTTCTCATTTCCCCACGATTTCTCCTATCTCACTCCCATCTTATCGTACACTCTTTAATCACTGCTACATATGGCTCGAACGGTCAATAGATAGCTAGATAGATTAATGCTGGAAAAGATAGTTTTCAATTTATCATTTTTAGCTATTTTTATTTTACTTATTCAAAACGTTCCTCCTTTTTCTTATGCACCAGATTTTTTTCCTGCACTCTTTATTTGCTACTGATTCTGTAGATTCTTGACTATTAAAAATATTGACCTTTCAGGTTATTTAGCAATTAGAATCCACATAAAGTAATTTCTCTCTAGCTTTATAAATAGCAAGAGAACATTCTGTTCACTCTATTTTCCATATTATTCTATTAACTGCAAGCTTTCAACATTTTGCATCTCGTATGTCTCAGTTTTTTGTTATGGATTATCTTAGATTTATGCTTTAAGGTTTGCTATGTTCTTATCATGCAGGAAGCATTCCTAGCCAATAGGCAAAGCTTTATTTCCAAATGTAAAGAGCGCCAGAAGAGACTGGCCTTAGCTTCTGAGAACAGAAAGATGCAGGAATATTTGAGGCTAGAAAGAGAAGCTTTGTTCTTAGATCAGGAACGAATGACAGCAGCAAATGTCAATGCTCATCCATACAGCGGTAAGTTCTGCCATTAATAAATGTTTTGTTGTTTAAAAAAAAATAATAATATATTTTTTATAGGAGTCCTGGTGGCTGAGTGGTTAACGTGTTCACTTCCTGATCAGAAAGGTTCTGTTCCTAGAGATTGTGGATTTTTTGGTCAGACCAACAAGGCTCAAGGGTTCACCCAGCCTCTTAAAATTGGTACCAGACATTTTTCTTGGAAGTAAAGGCACTATTGAGTAATATCGACCTCGTATTTAAAAAATGTGCCACGATCATGTTAGTGGTCAAGATGTGTGTTTGCATATTAAATATTTCAAAACATTGGTAATATTTTTTATAATTTTTATTTTATAAGAAAATATGTGTTTGAAGAGCTTTCTGCATTACAATCATTCCAGATAACCTTTATCAACCCAGGAGGCGGCTTTTCTCAAAGCAAGAGATGAAGGAACTGACTATGAAGTGAGTATCATTAAGATCAACAGACTTACAGTTGTCCCAGATTACATTTCTTTAATAGACAATTTTCATTTGTTCCTGGAGCTAGCCTTTCAAACTCACTGCATGTTTTCTGTCCCTTAACCCTTTCCCTCCAAACTTTGAGTATACTCGCCCATAAAAAATGTGAACTGTATACCTGAGATGAGTGCACCCATCAATTTAGACATTATCATTCATTTATTAAGGGATGTGACCAATAATTATTGCCATGACTTTTCTCAATTATTTCCCTTCTGTCGATTTTTTTTTTTTTTTTTTTTAGTTTTTTCGGCTGTATTTGGAAAAATGTAAATAGTGATTTAAATGCCTGGACCTGCATTTTCTCAACAGTGACGTAGGTGGAATTTGGTACCCTGCTCAAACTGTAATGTACAAAACTGAACTAATTGGAATAACATTGTAATAAATGTAACAGTAAATAAAGATAATAAATTACTAAATATATTTCGTCTTTGCTATATTTTTCTTTTGCTTTGATTTTTTTTAGACATAAGTAACATTTAATAGGACAAGAACATCCTAAGATTTTCAATGAAAGTGTGGGATGGGGGGGGGGGGGGGCACATTTTTTTTCATTTACTTATTTTTAAATCATCACACACAGACACATAATGTTGTTATTTGTGTCATTATCATCATCACACACAAATATTGTTATTCAAATTCCTCGTCCATTTTGCTTCAACAAACGTATATAAATTAAAAGCATGTAAGTGCTATAGGTCCAGAGATATGCCTCTCTAAAGAATACAGGTTATTTGCCCTATTTTTGGTCTGGTACCGGTTGTTATCTCTATTTTAAAAAGTTTTATAGTGGAAGGGTTACATATCTATTTCTGATTCTTCTCAGTGTGCCCCTCTGCATTTTTGTTTTTCAATTTTCTTATAAATTCAAATGCAAGGCCCATATTGTAATGTATTTAGTTATTGTTTTAATATGTGTCTATATAAGTGGAAAGAGAAATTGTACTTAATAATTCACTGCAAAATAGGCCAAGGTTACCAGACCAAACAATGTGGGCGAAATATTTAAAATATTTGACAGTAGAAATAAAAGTGAGACCAGACAGTGTGGGTGAATAGACACGTAGGTGGATATAAAGTAGTGCCCAGTGTATAAAAAGACACCTAGAGACCATAAGATGAGCTGAGAGAAGCAGACAGAATAAAGGCACTGATTAGCAAGCAACAATTAGCAAAAAGCAATTAGAAAGGCTACTATTGCTAGTATAGACAGATAAGAAGTTAATAAATACCAGATCTAGTTAGTCCACAATAGAACAAGTGTATAGATACCTAAAAGTGTGATCTATGGTGTATTTAATAATTCCAGGAGTATAAGTCCAGCAGTTATTCAGTCATGTTGGTAATATATTTTTTTTATTATTGACTTTAAGTTTTAACCTACAATGGATATATCATCCATTGAATTTATTATATGTTAATATAACTTGAGACTACAGGTAGATGATATAATGTAAAGCAAGCAGCAAATCCAGTGTTGTCCATTCAAAGAATGCCCTTGGTATTTGATTGTCCCGTTCACATTTTTATTTGTGATAATTTCATATTAACACATAGAGACCAGTGCATCTATTTTCTATTTTGGAAATAAACTATTAAAGACACTGAGCTGAGATAGAAATTTGTATAAAGTTATGACATCATTTCTCTCTCTCTCTCTCTCCCCCTCACCCCCCCCCCCCCCTTTCCCTCTCTCAATGGCATTCATCAATGTGGGTTATTCCTAAGTGTAGTGATGGTTCAGAGATCTGCAATGTCCTGTTCTATCATTTATTTTCAGCTTTTGTTTCCAGTTTGTTCTGCATTGTTTCATATAATGGCCTTGGCCTCTCTGTAGTTCACTGGATGGGTGTTTTGGACTTTTCTGTTGCTCGTTTTAAAGAGGGTATCAGCTACCTTATTTCCAGCACTTCTGCAGGATGGTTGGGGATCTATTGCAAAGAATTGTATAGTACATTTTTGCTTTTAGGAAAAATAAAATTTACTTGTTTGTTATACATTTCATCTTCACCATCTTTAATAAAAATCTTATCAGGCGATACAAGAAATTGCCAGAGGTGTTGCAAAAACAAGAATCAGATAAGAGAATGGAGCAATGTAAAATTAACAGATTGCGGATGAATGTCTTTAACAGGGTAAGTCAGTAATTGCATGTTTTTAACTTATTTGTTATTTTACCTAGACAGTTATAGTTGTTCTGTTTTTTTTGTATGGTGTTTTCGATGACATTATTGGGACATATAGACATTATTGTCATTGTAAATCATTTTACATCTTATATATGAGTGCTTCAGTTATGGTAAGTCCCAGTATAAATCCTGACTTGTTATAAAGAGGATTAAAGAATGCTGTAACTAAAGGACATAAATGGAATGACAGAAAGAAAGATTCTTATGACAGCTTGTTATTGTTCAATATGTTTGTACATAATGTTAATTAGTTCATAGAAAGCTGGGGTCAACCCAAAGTTAAGGAGCTCACTGCAACTGATATTTTGTGATTCATTTGTTCGTATCTTCAACTTGTGTCTCATTGAGATAGTTGTTCTTGTTTGTCACTTTGTTGGCTTTATCATTTCAAGATGCATTGCTGTGAGATACAAAATCACAGCTCATTTGCTCTACTGACATAGTTTGTAGCTTGTTCATATTTGGGTCTACATTATTGTGGTTTCTTAGCAATGTAGCCATAAAAAATACAATGTTTTTTCTTTGCTTTCTTTCTTTGAAAAAAATGTAAGCTGCAGCTTCAGAGTTTTTAACTCTTTCAGGACTATTATACGACACGTCGATTCGATAAAAAGTTATTTCTAACCATTATCCTAAAATTCGGCTCTGACAAGTGTAGCTTAATATTTGTTTCGTTTTCACTAATTTTTTTATTTTTATTTCACCTAATACTGCATTTCCTGATGTAGGAGAGTTTTCACTTCCTGTTAAACCGTGTGCTTTCAGAGTTTGAACGTTGGAAAATTGTTGTTTTACATTCATTGTTTTTTTTTCTCAAATTTCTGTCATATAATGACCATGCCCACTGCTGGTGCTTCTTGTAGTCGACCAAAACGATATAGTGCAGAACAAGCTAGATCTACTTTCGAAACCTTGTTATTGAGTGATTCAGAAATAGAGTATTCGTAGTATTTAGACTCAGACAATAATTTTGTTGTTGTTGTGATAATGGGTCGCAATATTAGTAAAAGTTATGCTAAAAATACAAGACGATCTGGCTTAGGTTTAGCTAGTGGATGCCTTCTATTACAGCACTATCAGTGCCTCAGAGGAATCGAGTGGTAGTGATTCTGATAATGAAACTGGTACTTTAGGGACATATCACACAAAATAAGTCCAGTTGTGTAAATAAAAATAATAAACTTGACTTGTAAATAATATTGCTCTGACATCACATAAATTTATATTTTTCATTCTGGGATCATTTACAAAAATGTACATAATTTCGTTATTTGTGGACATAAATTAATCAAATAAACTGTATTTTGGAGGAATTTTGATTATGTTGTATAATATTTCAAAACAAATGGAAGCAACACTTATAAACATAGAAAAAGGTAAGTGAATTACAATATTTTGAATTAAAAATTACCTACCTTGAATATTTTATATTTTTTAAAATATAATTATTCCTACTAATAACCACATATTATAAAAATATTGCTATTTTCATTTTCTGTATCCATTTTCCTTTCCAGTGATGTATAACACATATCACATTTATCTAAATTATTGTGTGAAGTAGTTAAATGAAAAAGGTAAATGGTGACATTTTTTTAAACAGGAAAATTAATCTGGTCCAAAACCTAAAATAACGTGTTTCCTGTTCTAGACCTGAAAGAGTTAATTCTGCTTTTATGTTACATGATAATGGTTCTGTTGTTATCTATGGCCAACAAATCCAATTAATCCCATATATTTGTTACAGAAGGTTCAGAGAGAGTTGTTACGTAAACAGTCTTTGAAGAGACATTAAAGATGGTCCACAACTGACAGATTTCATGAAGACCAGTTGGGATAGATATTTTCATAGCAAGAGGACTTGTGCCAGTAATGATGAGATGACAATATTTTAACCTCAAATAATGGCTTCGCATGAACAGTTATGGCAGTAATTGTGTGTGTGTTTGAATTCGTGAGTGAATTTTATATCCATTGAGAAATATTTTTTTTTACCCTTTAACTGTTCTTGAGATGGTTTCTAATTCATTTTTTTAAATTGTAGCGATCCTATGTATACATGAGATATCTTAATCCTTAGTCTGTAGTCATATACATTTAATTACAGCATTTGTTTGTATCTGAGGAAGAAACTCGAAATTGAGCCAGCCATCGAATACATAAAGAAACAACAGTAAATTGGTTCGTCCACATAACAAGACAAAAAGAACTAACAATAACTCAAAGAGCCATAAACAAACACTGCGAAAACACCAGATTAAGAGGAAGACCGAGAAAGAGATGGATAAAGAGAATACTAGAGTCACTAGGAGGATAACAACAGAAGAGCAAAGAATCGCAGATTGTATCTCCCCTCGACACCAACGGCAATGAAGGAAGGATAGAAGAAGAAGAAGATTTGTTTGTTATTTGTCATGTAACAATTATCTTGTAAACCATTATGATCTGTAGTTGTAAACAGAGTAGTGCATCTGTGATAATTAAAATCAACTCATTGAATTTCATATATTTATTAATGTTTAATGTATGTTAACCTTTTTCTATAATAAAGTACATACATATTGGGCCTGTGTACATTCAAGAACATCTTGTGAATTTATATATCTCTCTCTCTTTGCATTCAAAAAGTTTTTGGTTGTGCTATAATTGTCCCCTGTCGCCTGGACAAGGTTCGCAGTCCTATCCAGGTCTTCTTATTGTCTCCACAATTTTTGTTGTATGTCTGTGCCGTTGGGCCAGATTTGATGTCATATTTCAGCATAGTTATTGTATGACTGCAGAAGGTGGTCTAGAGTCTTTACTTTACTGTAGCTCACTGGGTGAGTGTACTGGGCTTTCCTGCTGCCAGTTTTGAAGAGGGTGTCAACTATCTTATTTCCAAAAATTCTGCAGTGGGAGGGTAACCATTGCAAGGTCATTTGTGTGGTCTGTGATGGCTCATTTATTTATGAGATGATGTCCTGAGTGATGAACTGTTGCAGCTCAATTAGTTCTGAGATGATGGATTGTTGCAGCTCAATTAGTTCCCAGATGATGTCTTGAGTGATGGACTGTTGCAGCTCAGTTCTGAGATGATGTCTTGAGTGATTGACTGTGGCAGCTCATTTAGTTATGAGATGATGTCCTGAGTGATGAACTGTTGCAGCTCAATTAGTTCTGAGATGATGTCTTGAGTGATGAACTGTTGCAGCCCAATTAGTTCTGAGATGATGGACTGTTGCAGCTCAGTTCTGAGATGATGTCTTGAGTGATGGACTGTTGCATCTCAGTTCTGAGATGATGTCTTGAGTGATGGACTGTTGCAGCTCAGTTCTGAGATGATGTCTTGAGTGATTGACTGTGGCAGCTCATTTAGTTATGAGATGATGTCCTGAGTGATGAACTGTTGCAGCTCAATTAGTTCTGAGATGATGTCTTGAGTGATGAACTGTTGCAGCCCAATTAGTTCTGAGATGATGGACTGTTGCAGCTCAGTTCTGAGATGATGTCTTGAGTGATGGACTGTTGCAGCTCAGTTCTGAGATGATGTCTTGAGTGATGGACTGTTGCAGCTCAGTTCTGAGATGATGTCTTGAGTGATGGACTGTTGCAGCTCATTTAGTTATGAGATGATGTCTTGAGTGATGGACTGTTGCAGCTCAGTTCTGAGATGATGTCTTGAGTGATTGACTGTGGCAGCTCATTTAGTTATGAGATGATGTCCTGAGTGATGAACTGTTGCAGCTCAATTAGTTCTGAGATGATGTCTTGAGTGATGAACTGTTGCAGCCCAATTAGTTCTGAGATGATGGACTGTTGCAGCTCAGTTCTGAGATGATGTCTTGAGTGATGGACTGTTGCAGCTCAGTTCTGAGATGATGCCTTGAGTGATTGACTGTTGCAGCTCAGTTCTGAGATGATGTCTTGAGTGATGGACTGTTGCAGCTCATTTAGTTATGAGATGATGTCTTGAGTGATGGACTGTTGCAGCTCATTTAGTTATGAGATGATGTCCTGAGTGATGGACTGTTGCAGCTCATTTAGTTATGAGATGATGTCCTGAGTGATGGACTGTTGCAGCTCATTTAGTTATGAGATGATGTCCTGAGTGATGGACTGTTGCAGCTCATTTAGTTATGAGATGATGTCCTGAGTGATGGACTGTTGCAGCTCATTTAGTTATGAGATGATGGACTGTTGCAGCTCATTTAGTTATGAGATGATGTCCTGAGTGATGAACTGTTGCAGCTCAATTAGTTCTGAGATGATGTTCTGAGTGATGAACTGTTGCAGCTCAATTAGTTCTGAGATGATGAACTGTTGCAGCTCATTTAGTTATGAGATGATGTCCTGAGTGATGAACTGTTGCAGCTCAATTAGTTCTGAGATGATGGACTGTTGCAGCTCATTTAGTTATGAGATGATGTCTTGAGTGATGGACTGTTGCAGCTCAATTAGTTCTGAGATGATGTCTTGAGTGATGGACTGTTGCAGCTCAATTAGTTCTGAAATGATGCCTTGAGTGATGGACTGTTGCAGCTCAATTAGTTCTGAGATGATGTCTTGAGTGATGGACTGTGGCAGCTCAATTAGTTCTGAGATGATGTCTTGAGTGATGGACTGTTGCAGCTCAATTAGTTCTGAGATGATGTCTTGAGTGATGGACTGTGGCAGCTCATTTAGTTCTGAGGTGCTGTCTTGAGTAATGGACTGTGGCAGCTCAGTTAGTTCTGAGGTGATGTCTTGAGTAATGGACTGTGGCAGCTCATTTAGTTCTGAGGTGATGTCTTGAGTAATGGACTGTGGCAGCTCATTTAGTTCTGAGGTGATGTCTTGAGTAATGGACTGTGGCAGCTCAGTTAGTTCTGAGGTGATGTCTTGAGTAATGGACTGTGGCAGCTCAGTTAGTTCTGAGGTGATGTCTTGAATAATGGACTGTGGCAGCTCATTTAGTTCTGAGGTGCTGTCTTGAGTAATGGACTGTGGCAGCTCAGTTAGTTCTGAGGTGATGTCTTGAGTAATGGACTGTTGCAGCTCAATTAGTTCTGATGTGATGTCTTAAGGACTCCTATATATGTTGGCGGCCAATAAATTCCTGCTTTAATCCATTTAAGATTATAGAGAATATTTATTTAAAAAGACTATACTAAATAGACAGAAAGGATTCATTTGATAGAGACAGAAATATAATATCAAGAAATGACAAAATAAAGTCTGTCTGTTTAGTTTAGTCAACAGATTATCTTCATTGCACATTAAACACCATAATGTTCAGGTCCTCTCCCCAGCATTCAGCTGCCGACACCCTAGTCATTGCCAACGCTCTTAGCAAAAGCACAGACAATGGTTTTAGCAGATGTACTCTATCATTGGTGAATACCTTTAAAATGGAAGAGGGGGTGTCGATTTTTATTTCATAACATTTTTTGTCTGTTCAGCAGCCATGTTTGACCTACTTTTTTTTACTTTAGTTGTCAATGGTTCTTAAAGTACACAAAGGACCTCCTGTTTTTCACTTTTATCCGAGAGTGCTAGACATGGGATCTCACTACCCAGAAACTGAAGAATGGTAAAGCACAGAGGATTCAAAGAGAAAAATTCTCACCTTCTGTGGTTGGATTCTTCTTTAACATTCCCATGTTAAGTAAACATGGTTTTGTTGCTAATTTACAGCAAGCCATGATATCTGCTCCTTTTGACACAATACATGCATCTTCAACATGAATAGTTTTGCCTGGGTGCAACCATTTTGGCTTACTCTTTTCAACTTCTAACTGCAAAGAGTTCTGTAATGTGTGCAGAGTGCACATGGGATCTCCAATTTTTTTTCATCTGTCCAGGAGAAGTTATATAGGAAGTCAAGAAACCATGTATTTTGAAGAGAAAAATTTCTATTGGCTGCAGCAAGATTCCAACTCAAAACCTTATTTCTCCTGAGAATGACATCTTACCTCTAGACCACTCAATCCTTTGAAGTCAGACTTTCTGTTCCTTTGAAGTCTCTCAATAAGGTAATTGTCATATGATTCACTGCCATACTAGGATACTAATGATGCAGCTACCTACTGTAGACCTTCTATTTTGCATTCTTCTTTAATAACCAATTACACTCATGTCTAACTTATATCAATGCTTATTTAAGCAACAGAGAATGTGTATTTTGATGTATTTTAATACTGATTTGTGTAGAAAGCCATGTAGAAACAGATTATTTTAGGACACCTAAATTTCCAGTCAGAATGTTGGATGATGAAATTTCAAATTTGATATTCGCCAGATCAAATGATTTTTTTTTAATTTAAAAAAAAATATTTTTTTTATAAACTTTTATTTTTTTCCACCTCTCCATAATTATATTTTAGTGTCATTTGTTAAACTTTATTTTGTGAAGAATTCTTTATGGCTTTGTGATAGGCCTGTTTTACGTTAAAATAAAAACTTGCCACAAATTGTTTTAAAAGGACTATTGCATCATTATCCCATATCTGGAATCTGTTAAGGGCTGGAAACAAAGGCTGCATGCCCAGTGCAGTTGCCAAAATGTGTACAAGTTAGGGTTTTTGTTCACTATTAGTAGAAGAAAAACTCTTGAGTGTGTGTGAAAGCATATCTTCCTTCGTTCATTTAAAATAAAAACATTCCACCTAGCTCCCTAGCTAAATAATTAAACACAAGCTTAACTTTGATGTCAGTTGGTATTTAGAATACCCAGACTATAAACTTGCTTATATTGGTTTTTTTTAATTCTTAATATCTATTATTACATTAAAATTATATACACACATCAATGTTTTATAATTGTTCATTACTTATTTTTGCTTTCCAGTCATCACTACTTTTGTGCAGCTCACAGAACTGTTTTGTTTTTCATTAAATGTGAACACTTTCTTTACTAGAACCTACAGTCTCTTGCCTATAATCAAGTTATATGCCATTAAACATGAATCACTTTCAGAGTATGCATAAAATAGAACTTATCTCTGCATACAATCCAATCTTCAGATGGTGAAGTTATTGTTTCAATTTGTTTATGTGTATTGTGTATGTTCCTACATATATTTATGATATAAGATTATCATTGTACTCAATTTACGTATATTTTCTTTCCTGTTTGCATGGTCCACAAACTTCTTATCACCAACAAAGGTCACCAGATAATTTTAGAACACTGGTTAATGTACATTTTAAATGACAGGCAAAGTTTTAAAGTTTTTGGGTTGATATTGAGCAGTGAATACAAGCTCCCATCAATTTTAAACTGCCAAATATTCAAATTTCTTCATCCATCTCTAATAAAACTAGGGGAGGCAAAGCACAGCAACAGAGCTGGTGGCTGTCAGTGACTCATAGTTAATGGCTTGTTCCAGGACCGGAGAACCATCCATCTCTTCATGGTGCCTCTAGAAACAGACTAACCAGTTTTAGTCTGGCCAAGCGAGTGGTGATCAAAGCGGGAAGGTAACAAGGTACTCAAAAATGATGTACTTAAGTCGGATGTTTCTGGCTAAAAGGCACAAATATTACAATTATATTGCAAACCACAGTGCAGCGCATCTATGCCCGCATAATATCCTTGTAAGGATGGGCGATGAAGAGGCCCACTTATTCATTTGGTAGTCATCAGGTGAAAGCCAGAAAGAGAGAAAGATAATTATACTAAGTTTTTAAATTACACCTACATTAAGATCACAAGTTACCATACACATATAACGAGAGATTTTTAAGTTTCCAGAATAGATAGAGATATTTTTGTCAAAGCACTACCTCATTTTACACACCAACATCATGGTCCCAACAGTTGTTATAAATCAAAAGAGGCTACTTAAAAACTATAGATGTTTGTGAATATACAGATCAGGTATACATCTATCTATCTATTGACCTTTCGAGCCGTGGCCGGCCTATAGGGCGTAGACGCAGATACCCTTTCTTTTTCTAAATTTTCTTTCTAGCAGTCTCAATCATTGCAAAAAAACATGTCCATATATGGAAATGGCTGCATATATAAGAGACAGTAATCTTAAAGCAGCAAATTAGAATGAGTGAGACTGGATTTCAATTTGTAAAATTGACTTTCTTTGCTACCCCAGGTGTGTCTTTTCGTCAATGAACGCAATGGCATGTGTGCTGATAGTTAGGAAACAGGCAAATAATTGCAGTACTGCGATAAAGCTGGTGGCAGTAGCGGGGTGTAACGTACACTCCTGCAAGGTATGGTGACAGCTTTACAAACACAACAAAATACTGATGTTTCAGTCTACATGCGCCCTTCCTCAGAAAATTAGAACTCAAATGAATAATGAAATAAGGATAACCTTTATATCTACGATGCGGGGGACAGGTAAATCAAGAAGAAATAAACAGAGGAATAAGAGATGTGCTACATATTGGAATATAAAAATAGGTATATGAAAATTAGTAAGCTAAAATATATATAAAATTAAAGCAAGATTTAACTGAGGCAAGATCCGAAAACTGGATAGTTCTCTTAACTTGCTACTTAAATATGCTTTATTTATGTCCTCTTAATCTTGTTATGCTGGCTTGGCCATGTACACCATATGAAAGATGGCCGCATACCAAAAGATATACTCTACGAACAACTGGCAGATGGTAAAAGAACTAGGGGGCGCCCAAAACTTCATTTTGTAGACGTGTGTAAATGCGACATGAAGACTGAACATAAACCCTGCAGCCTAGGTAGCTACAGACCGAAATCTCTGGAAACACACTCTAAAGGTCTACCTTAAACAAGAAGCAGACAGATTCATAGAAAAAGAGTGAAAGGAGAGAAAAGAAAAAATAACATTTCTAGGGGCACTGAAAAATCCATAGTCAACTATGACTGACGGAGGCTACTATCATCTGCTCCATCATTTTATAACTCCTCATACTAAACTATTTAGTCTCTGGATTAATATTTGATTGATTATTTTCATGACCTTATTTAAATTGAAATCACTGAGTGATCTTAGTTATCTCTTGAATCCATAATTAATATTGCAACTATACATGTCAGTGAAATTAACCTGTGAACCCAATGTCCTGAACTTCACATATGTAAAAACACAGAGTAACGGTGGTCACTGATAGTTGAAATAGTGTCTACCAGTGTCATAGAATGTAGAAGTCTCCTTATTAAATACATTTACATCTCTATGTAACTTTCCACTTATGTAGCCTATCATTATTGCTTCATGAGTCACCAGGCTTGAGTCTATGGAAGGATTAAACAGGCTTTGGGGGGGATCAGTTACATTATAGATAGTATCTTTACCTTCAGAAACATAATAAGGCAGTGTTCAAAATGACAGAGAGAAATTTGCATACATTTTTATTTTCTAAAAGTCTCTTGACTACATATAAAAAGCTTGTGTAATATATACTGAGAGTATTTTCCAACAAAATAGTAACAATTATTTATTTTTTTTAAAACCTGTATCGTTTGACAACATGGTATAGGAAACGACAGTGGTGGAAATGTTACAATCAAGGTTTATTGAAGAACATGATGTCCAGTGCCTCACAGTATGGACCATGAATGTGTACTAATTTCACATGCAGCATTAATCTCTAGAGTAAATTGTTCATAGTAAAAAGTAGTGTCATCAACCATTCTGTTGTAATGGTTTTATGTTTGGATCATCTTCTATTTCCTGTGCGATGTAGGTGGAAATAGAAGATGATCCAAACATATAACTATTACAACAGAATGGTTGATGACACTACTTTTTACTATACTTCGCCTAAGCACTGGCCACAACAGAATGAGAAACCACATGTTCACCAAACTCAAAATAGGAACTACCAGCCTATGCCACTGTACACAGGATAACATGACAACAAAACATGTTCTACAGGATTGCCCCCAGTACACAGACCTGAGAAGTACAATGTGGTTTACACCCACCTCCCTGGAAGAGAAACTATACGGGGCAACCGAATCACTGAAACAGACAGCTGCCTTCATAAGAGAGTCTGGAATTTTAGTCTGAATGAGCCATGATCGCAGAAGAAGATATGTTTGGATTTGAGAGAGACAAAGATATTCCTAGAAAAATATATACTAATGTTTCTAACACTAGAAGACTTAGGATATGGTGGTAATGTGATAATAATACTTAGGATATTAGGAAGAGGAATCAAATAAATTACATAATGATAAAAGACAGATTCCGGAACAGCGTCAAGAAAGCCAAAACCTACCCAGGAGCAGATATTAATTCAGATCACAATCCTGTAATGATAAAAATGAAAATCAAATTAAAGAGAAACAAACAAAAAAACTAATTCAGCAACACCAATAGATATAACAGCGTTAAACCAGAAAGATGTAAAAGAAACTTATACAGTACAAGTAAAGAACACATATCAGAAGCTGCTAGAAGAAGAGATTGAGCAGTACAGAAGAGAAAATCCTGAGGAAAAAGTCACAACAAAATGGCAATGCATAAAAAACAGCATGCAAGAATCCTGCAACACCTTGCCCAAAAAGGAAAGTAACAAAAAACAAAAATGGATAACTAACAAAATCTTAGAAAAAATGGAAGAAAGAAGACAAGCAAAAAACACTGCCAGATACAATGATATTGACAATGAAATACGGAGAATGTGCAAAAAGGCAAAAGAAGACTGGCTCAACCAAAGATGTCTAGAAGTCAAAACTATGGAAAGTAAACAAAACTTAAGAGAGATGCACACAGAAATAAAGAGAATGACTAATAAAGACAAAAAAGCTGCAGGAAACGGATGTATTGCAAACAAAGAGGGAAGAATGCTCACAGACAGCAAAGATATAACAGAATTATTTCATGACGAAAGGGACAAAAAGCCAGAAATATAGTGTACATACAACTATAAAATCCTGAAATCTGAAGTAGAAAAAGCTATAAAAACAATGTAAAAGGGAAAGGCAGCAGGACCTACAAATAGAGATGATACAGGCTCTAGAAGATTTTGGCATCGAAGTGATCACAGACATATGCAATGACATATACCATACAGGATACATACCAAACGAACTAAAAACATCAACTTTCATTGCATTGCCTAAAAAGAATGGTGAAGTTGAATGCAGTGATTTCAGAACAATAAGCCTAATGAGCCAGGTAACAAAAATTTTACTAAAAGTTATACAGGGAAGGATTCAGAATAAAATCAATACTGAATTAGATGAGCAACAATTTGGATTCAGGAAAAACAGTGGCACAAAAGAAGCCACATTTAGCACGAGAACATTGATTGAAAAGTACATAGAAGTAAACAAACCAATATATGCCTGCTTCATAGACTACACCAAAGCTTTCGATAGAATACACCATAACCAACTTATAGACTGCCTAAAGGATATAAATCTAGATGACACAGACATACGACTAATATGTAATTTGTACTGGGAGCAAACAGCAATAATAAAATACAACAAGGAGAACTCTACACCACTTTCAACATTCTTCTGAATGTTGCTGTTCTGGCCCTGCAGCTGCTGTTGATGTACCCCTGTCACGCCAAGTGGCGTATAGGGAATATGGTGTTAGTTACCATATATTTTACAGACCTTCGGCACATGATTTTTGGGGTAATGTGGTCGGTATTACGCCCGTGCCGCTTCACTTTCCCTGAAAAAAATCAGGTACCCATTAAAGGCTGGGTGAACCCGGAAGCCATCGGTTGGGATCGAACCCTACCTCTTGTCCTTTGTAGTCCAGTTCACTAACCACTGAGCTATCACAGCTCCCCTGTTGTTGATGTAGAGACTTTTAATTAGGTTGGTTAGATGTTGGCTTACTCCGTATGTTGTTAGTATCTCCCACAGTTGTTCTCTGTTTACTCTGTCGAATGCTTTTTCCTGGTCAATGAAGGCTATGTATAAGTTTTTATTGTGTTCCGTCATTTTTTCTGCAAGCTGTTTTAATGTGAATAGCGCATCAGTTCATCCTATGTTTTTTTCGGAACCCCATTTGAGAATCGCTTAACTGCGATTCTATTATTGGTCTCAGCCTTTTTCCAAGATTTTGTCATATAGTTTTCCTACATGGCTGAGAAGAGATATACCTCTATATTGATTGCAGTCTCTTTTGCTACCTTTCTTTTTCCATATTGGATTGCCTGTTGTCAGTCTTCTGGGGCTTGTTGATGGTGCCATGCTGCATTAAATATTCTGTGTTGGGTTGAATGGCGTGAATATCACAGGTATACTGCAAACCACAGTGCAGCTTAGACACGCCCACTTAACGTCCTTTTAAGGGTAGATGATGAAGAGGTGTACTTCTTTAGTCATCGGGTAAATGCAAGCAAGCAAATTAAAATTATGAGGATAAATGCCAAAAGAACAAAGAAAGTTACATTCAGATGAGTGGGACTAGAAGTGCATTACTTTTAGATACCTGGGAAGCTATATTTCATCAAATAGTGACATCGAGAAAGAGATATCTACAAGAATAGGCAATTCAGCCCAGGCATTCAATAGACTTAGAAACATTTGGCATTCAACCAGTCTCAATCTCAAAACCAAACTTAGAATTTACAAGTCAAATGTGCGATCCATGCTCCTATATGCAGCAGAAACATGGAGAATGAATCATAAGATAGAAAGTTGACTAAGAAGATTTGAAGGGCACTGTCTTAAGAAGATTCTAAACATCCATTTGGATCAACACATTACGAACAAAAAAGTCGCCAGAAGATCAAACATTAACAACATCAATCAAGAAGTAAAAAAGAAAATGGAAATGGCTAGGCCACATACTATGAATGACATGAACCAGGCATCTGCACCTAACATTAACATGGGCACCACCAGGTGAATTAAAAGGCAGACCATAGGGAACATGGCGATGAACCATAAATGATGAAATGAAAGAGGCTGGCAGGTCCTTGCGAGAGTTGTCCATGCTTGTTCCAGACTGGACTGGGTGGGGATCTCTTTATTAGAGTCCCTTATACTCCGACCGGAGTTCAGAGGATTAAGAAGAAGATGTCTGATGACCTCTACTATATACCTCCACACATACAGGTTCTATCTGGGTGAGCCTCTCAACCCCAGGAATGGACCTCTACTATATCTTGCCACACATACAGGTTCTGTCTGGGTGAGCCTCTCAACCCCAGGAATGGACCTCCACTATATCTTGCCACACATACAGGTTTTGTCTGGGTGAGCCTCTCAACCCCAGGAATGGACCTCCACTATATCTTGCCACACATACAGGTTTTGTCTGGGTGAGCCTCTCAACCCTAACAAGGGACCTCTACTATATCTTGCCACACATACAGGTTTTGTCTGGGTGAGCCTCTCAACCCCAGGAATGGACCTCCACTATATCTTGTCACACATACAGGTTCTGTCTGGGTGAGCCTCTCAATCCCAGCAAGGGACCTCTACTATATCTTGCCACACATACAGGTTCTATCTGGGTGAGCCTCTCAACCCCAACACGGGACCTCTACTGAATCTTGTCACACATACAGGTTCTATCTGGGTGAGCCTCTCAACCCCAGCAAGGGACCTCTACTATATCTTGCCACACATACAGGTTCTATCTGGGTGAGCCTCTCAACCCCAACACGGGACCTCTACTGAATCTTGCCACACATACAGGTTCTGTCTGGGTGAGCCTCTCAACCCCAGCAAGGGACCTCTACTATATCTTGCCACACATACAGGTTCTGTCTGGGTGAGCCTCTTAACCCCAGGAATGGACCTCCACTATATCTTGCCACACATACAGGTTCTATCTGGGTGAGCCTCTCAATCCCAGCAAGGGACCTCTACTATATCTTGCCACACATACAGGTTCTGTCTGGGTGAGCCTCTCAATCCCAGCAAGGGAGCTGATGTCTGCTGATCTTTCTCTGTTGGAAGTAGAAGCAGAGACCACAAAGTTTTGCCAGACTTGGAACACCCTGATTAAGTGTGGCCATGAACTGTTCAAGGTTTGTTGCTTTTTAGGATGTCACAAGACATATAATTCAGTGACTGCTAATTTGGTTTGTGTCTTGTATGGTAAATCACACAATTATTAATTACTGGTATTAAAAGATAAAAATGAGATGGTCACATTCAGAATATGTGTTTTATTTCATCAAATTAAAAGTTCATCTCTAAATATAGTGTAAGATTTTTTTATATAGGTTCACAATAAGAACAACAAATGCCAAATGATGACAGCAGTATTGTATAATACTATATTCATGTGGCAATGTTGCTCCTCATAAAATTGACAATAAAGTGGCATAGTGACATAAACATTAATAATCAAATAAGTAATGATAATAGACTTTTATCAGAAAGAAAAGTATTCACAAATGTTTTTATAAACAAAAATGCAGACATGATAATGTCTTTTGTGGCATGCAATCTATGACCAGTAAATACATGAGTTCCTATTCCCAATAAAAATGTATCATAAATGTACAAACTTCAATAGAGTTAGGGTGACTGCTATCAATAATAAAACCTTGGTTATTGTGCTATTTTTTTTCTTCTTCATTTGATCTTGGAAGAACGTTTTGTAAATTGCACCTACAGCTGTTAAACAGTGATTATATTTTTGTTTAAACTGACGGAATATATTTCTGAAGTGCTTCAACACTGACATTACTTTCTGTGCGACTATTGGCAACTACCTTTACAGCATTTTCCCATTACTGTGGGGTAGTATAGGACCAGAGAATAAAGCCCACTCATCCAGTGCAGTCACCACCAAGTGTTTGAGTCTAAGTTTTTATTTCACCCCAAGAGTAAAGAACTTTTGATCCTACCAGGGATTCAAATCTGTGTTCTCCACTAACATAATGAGAAAGAGCAATGAAGACTTATTAAAAGATTTGAAAAAAAACAACTGCCTTATAAACACCATTCTACAGAGGAAATTAAAATACTATGGCCACGTCTAAAGACACAGCGGACCGGAAAGAACAATAATGGAAGGCATGGTTCCTGGACGAAGCATCAGGGGCAGACCAAGAAAGTAGTGGTTTCAAGACATGAAGGAGACCTTGAACAATGCAACAAAAGTGGGAGATCTGGCTAGAGACAGAGATTCTTTCTGACAGGCAGTGATGCATGCAACGTTCTGCAAAGAACATGTGACCTAATGATGATGTTCTCCACTGAGTTAAAAAACAATATGCTGAAATTTTTGATCAACAAAAACATTGCTGGGACACAAAAATATTGAAATACAATGCAAATATGACCTATATATTCAAGTCTGGCTAATTACCAAGATGTGTTAAAAGTTTCTTGTGTTGAGATGTGACTGTGTGGTTACTTAAAACATTTGTGAAAAATGACAGTGTCACAGTGTGTTAAACCTCATGGTAGCGAATATGTTAAAGGTGATACTTCTATTGGCTGAACTTCCATTACAACTAAAACTGATGCATTCACATTATGTTAAAGTCAGTCTTTCTGTGCACTTTTAGCAGTTACATTTTACCTTTTAAAAGGTGAATAAAAAGGCTTGTATGGCAGTTTTACAAATAGACTAGAACAAAGTAGTTGTGCTTGTGTACAAGATACTTGAAGTGATACATGACAATGGTATACTCAGCTCATGAACATTTCTTCCCCATCATATTTGAAAATTGTATGATTATAAAAATCAACAACAAAATGTACATTACAAATTCACTTAAATCAAGCTGACATAAATGTCTTTAAAATTGTTAATGTTCAGTCTTTATGTGAAAAAAAAAACACATGGGATAAAAGAAAGAAACCAACTTAGAGAAACACAAAAATTAACACTGATGTGAGAAGCAACAACAGTTGGAATCAGCTCCCTTACCAAGGCTGAGAGGCTTGCCTGGAACTGGGACAAGGGGTGGGACACAATGCAGTTATGCTTATTTATATCCTGTGCAAAGCTATGTTTAACAATACAAATCATCAGACATGAATAGTCTAGAATTTCTGTCCTATATATCACCGTTGAGGGAGCCACGATAGCTCAGTGGTTAGTGAACTGGACTACAAATGACAAGGGGCAGGGTTTGATCCCAACCGATGGCTTCCAGGTTCACCCAGCCTTAAATGGGTACCGGATTTTTTTCTGGGAAAGTAAAGCGGCACGGACATAATACCAACCACATTACCCAGAAAATCATGTGCTGAAGGTCTGTAAAATTTATGGTCACTAACACCATATTCCCTATACGCCACTTGGCATGATGGGGACTCTTTTACTTTTTACTTTACTATATCACCCTTGACTCAAAAGAACGAACAATATATAGATATACCAGGGATATAAACGATAGCAAAATTCAGCTCAGTCAAAAATTATGAACAATTAATTATTGCAATAATGTAATGTGTGAGGAGGTTCGTTAAGCACTTCAACATGATGTCTCTCATTCAAAATAAATTTTCTCGCTTTGCGTGGAAGTATTATAAAATCTTAACAGCATAAATTTAAAAAACTAAAGAAGCAGAGAGAGACTGGAAAGATGTTGGGGGCATCACAAAATGACTAGTAAAATTGTGACATTCCAAGGATTAAAATATTCAAATGATAAATGCATGTGGAAGGTATTAAAAATCAATATCACTAGGTAAGAAACTTGATGTTACCAAAACTATGAAACATTTAGCTTATATATAAATGTTAGATGTCTTACAACTGGAACATGTGTATTTATGGAGCAGTACCTGCTATAACTACGCAGGTTGATTTTGGAAAGACATACACAAACAATGCTTGGAAAACTAACCATCTACTCATGCCTCTGTTTTATTTAATCAAGTGAGGTGCTTCTCCTCTTCACTTTTCTTTATATCTAGTTTCAAAATTCCTCAGCTCCTCTCATGATCTAATTCTGATCTCGTGTGACTCTACATGAGCCTGGCATTGTCTCATGTCATGCAAACAAAAGATTTTAATTGAAATGCGGGACGACCAACAGGTCTGGACCCACTAGCTGAGTTGAGCCTGTCAATATAGCCATGTTATTATACTTACTACACAAGTAATTTATAAAACTGGTGTTAACACTGTTGTTGTTATGGATTCAGAGGCCTGTGAGCTGATGCCTTTCGGCCCAATGCCATATAATGATATCTGTAGGTATTTCTGAGTTCCATTTATCAGGTCTTTGAGGAAGTAGAGTTGCTCTGATGTCAGTGAGCTTTGGATAGTCAAAAAGATAATGTTTACTGTTTCATGTGGGTGTTCACAGAGTGGGCATGCTGGAGTTTGGTTTCGTTGTATTCTACTGATGTGATTGTTCAATGGTACATGACTGATTCTCAGTCTGAAGATGGTGATCTTTTTATATTGTCATGGGGATTTGGCTTTGACATGTATTTAATTAGGTCTCTCCCTGTTTTTCCAATGGCCCATCCATTCAGCTAATCTTCTCTACTGTTAGATTTTATTATTTGCTTTGCTGTGTTTAATGAGATGTCAGTGTTAAATTGTATCTGTCTAGATTCTCTCTAAGCTCTGCATTATCATTTCCTGGTGTATTGGAGTGTCCTGGGATCCATTGCATGGTGTTAGCATCTGTATTCTTTTTTCTTCACTTTCTTTTATACCCATACAAGTGTTGTGTTATAATTTAATCTTGCTCTTCTGCCAGCCTCGCTTGTCTTTTGATACTAGTATAGAGTTTCCTTGGTGCTGTCAATGTATACAGCTTAAAAAATTCTTCACTTCTCTGAGGAAATCTATATTTAGCAAAACTACACAGAAATATAAAATAATTCATCCAATAAAATCACAGACCTAAAAGTACAATGATAAAAAAAAATATAAAAGTTCTAAAATTGAGAAAAGATGCTCTTAATTCTCTGTGTGTGTATGTGCATTCATCTTGCATATTTACTGTAAATATATATATATAATCATATGTGTCTCATTCATGGATAAAAACTCTTATTATATTACTCATTTCATTTTTTAAAAAAATATAATCAACTTTAACAGAAAAATTAATTGCCTTGAATGAGCATTCACAATAAGCATAAAAGACACACATTTCTTCAAGGCATGACAAAAGTCTTCAGATAGAGCTAGCATGGCATATTTGAAATGTTAGAATCATAAATTGATCCTCAAACCTGATGCTGACTTTGTTTAATCACAGGTAATCACATAGTACATTAATAGATTTATTTGTACAATGTCTAGTACAGTCGAACCTGGTCTTAGGACCACCTGTTTAAAGCGTTTCCCTGGTTATAGGACCGGGTCTACAATTTCCCCGAGTTTTTTACTATATGCTAACACTGATTACGGCACTCACCGTATGACGCGACCAGAGACCAGGCTAATTAACCGCCGCCAATGTTATTTATCCCGTTTACGACACGCGGGTAATCCGATGGGAGCCATAAACGATCGACACAGGTGTCTACAGGTGTCGAGGTTTTCCCGTATTTAGTGAGTCCCAGATTACAGTGGGACGTGTTACGTTTATCAGTCAATACTGGTGTGAGAAAAACGGCAGACACAGATCTATGATTCGTGAAGTGACATCACTTCGCGGTTCCGTCTAGACCAGAGTAGACCATTGCGTGGCCCGTATAAATTACAGGAATTAACTAAAGAATTAGTTATTGCCCGCTTAGAGTGTATTCACGTACATGTACAGTATCTCAGTGAATTATTTTTGTGGATTTTAAAAGTGTTACACACAATATAGGAAATGGCCAGTGTCAAAAGTGTAAAACCAAAAGCATTAACGCTGGAAGAACGAATATCAGTGATTCGACAAAATATTTTTGTGTGTTTAACTATCGTGTTTTATTAAAAGTGTCCAACCAGTGGCTATTGTAGACCGACATGTGCACTATGTTCTACTCATGGATTACGCTGATTTACAGGTTAGTTTTCATAGTGCTTAGGATAAAATTTTTTTTATCGCTCTATTTATTATGTGAAACCTGTGAGGCAGGACCACCTGTCCTATGGGACCAGTTTTTGAAAGTCCCGTGAATGGTCGCCTTAGACAGGTTCGACTGTACTATTAAGTGATCAATGTTCTTTCATGCTCTTATTACCTTTCTAAATTTCAAGAAAGAAAGACCCATGGCATATAGGGAATATGGTGTTCGAGTTTGTATTTTTTGACAAACCACTGACAACTTTTAGAAATGTGGTCAGTATTACGCCATTGTCATCTTTCTTTTCTAGATAAAAATCAAGTACCCATATAAGGCTGAGTAACCTTTGAGGAAATGTTCAACTAGAATCAAACCTAAACACTTTTCTTCTGGCCAGTTAACACTGCTCTACTGCAGCTCCCTCAATTCCATGAGTCAGGTACACATTTTTACAGCTGGGTCGACTGAAGTACACCATTTACCTTTGGACTTTCATGCTAGTATATACAAAACTTCCATATTTAGTTCAACACTGAGTTGATAAATGATGGATTTATGTTATTACCTTACATGGCTTGTCAGCCTGAACACCTTGACTATGCCTCAAAGCTATGCCAGGTAGTGATTTATTCATGGCACATTCCATCATGATAGCCAAGCTTGCAAAGGTAGGAATCTGACAGAAAATGGCACTCTTGGCATAATTTTGTTGCTGCCCTATTAATGCTACAATCCACATATTTCCATTTTATTTTTTTGTTGGCCCAAGACTATGAAGATGTTATGCCTATATTAAAAACCAGTTCTTGAAACAAATAACAAAAGTCCTATTGTGCACAAATTATCTGGACATTTTACAATATTAGATTCAGATCAAGTGTGTTCAAACAATTCACTACATGAGTCAAGATGATGATGTTATAGAATCAGCAGCCTGTAAGCTGACACCCTTAGGCTCAACACCATGTAATGATACCTTCAGGTATTTCTAAGTTCTCTTGTAGTTCCACACAATGTGTTCGATTTATCAGGTCTTTGAGAAAGTAGAGTTGCTATGATATTGGTGAGCTTTGGACAGTCAAACAGATGATGTTCATGAGTCAAGATGAACATGAATGTAATTTGAGATTGTTGGTTGCATAGTGGTTAGTCCACTGGCTTCTTGGTAAAAGGATCATAATTCAATTCCAGCCTTACACTGTATAGTTGATTCAGATGAGACAAAAAATGGACACAATGAGGAAGGTAATAAGAGCAGGTTAACTAGTTTCAGGTTAACTGTATGATATTTTTGCCTGGAAAAGAAAAATCACATATTTGAAATAATAAGAGCAATGCAATACCAGAGTGGCAAGTTTACTGATATTTATATGCATTTGCTTTTATCAAATCAGTTCAAATATGAATGTCCTCTTGTATTATCACAATGCAAATAGTCGTGAATGAAGACTATAGCAGTCTATCAGACATAATCTTTGTATCACTATAACAAGTCAGTCACTTCATAAAATTACATTTACAATTACATTCTGAGATGTGATTTGTCACTTCAAGTTCATATGACCTGACTGACATTTTCTTAACATCTAGAAATCACAATGTTTACCCCATAACAAGAATGGATGGTCGATTATCATCTATTTCTTAACTGCTTGTGGAATACAGTCTTCAAAAAATATTTACTATTTATTTCTGTTCACGAGCTAACATTTCAGCTCTATCCTTAACCCATGATTATTTACAGCAACTCTAAACAGTGATGACAACAATCAACCTCACGTAGGACATCAAATAACATTTAATATTCTGCTTAATACTGATCTTTTCTTCATAATTTGTGGAAATTATCAGTTCATTGAGCCAACTGATACAATGTTAACATATGTATAAATTTAACAAACTGGACATCTAGCTCAGTGGCCTGTGACAGATAATCACCAGACCATGATCTTTATAGTCCCTTGTTGAAGTAAACTGTAGTTGGGGGACTAGGAAGAGCCTGCAGCTTTTTTCTCACTTCAGGCTCAAGGTTTGCCACAGCTATGGAACTGAAATCAGCAAAAATGTTATATATTAGGAAAAGAAAACTAGATAGATACTTTTTAAAAACAATTTCAAACACCTAAAACATCTAAAATATTTAAAAAAATAAAATCAGGATAGCTGGTTACAGGTAATTCATTTTCAGAAATCTGTGTGGTGTTCTGTTTAAAATTTGTTACAAAGATTGTATAGAATTAAAATCAAAGTACATCATTTAAATCATTAACCTTTTTTTCAGTTTGCTCCCATAAAACTTGCTAATTAACAAAAATGAACAGTAGTAACTTGTCCAGAGTACACTTACCAATCAATAAAAGTGTAGTTTACACAGTCAAGTGTAAGAATCCATGCTTTTATATTTTTTTTACTATACCGCAGAAGCACTTATATTTAGCTGTGGAAATTCTTTTGCCACTAAAATACAACCAGCATTTATAGAGATGATATTACTGTCACTACTATAATCCCTGACTGTTCCCTGCTTAAAAACAGCGGTGTATTGAATGTTGCCACTGCTATAATCAATTAAAGTATTTTATTTTTTGTGAGCTCTAACCCCTGCCAAAGTCCCTAGAGACTAGGAACTGAATTGTGGGTGTTAATCTGTTTTTACAGGAGTAAGACAAGGATGTGTCCTCTCACCACTCCTCTTCATCATATATATGGACAAAATAAATCAGGAAACAACCAACAATAAGGACAAATCAAATAATAACATAGAGGTAGAAAACTCCAACATCAACGAGCTACTCTTCGCAGATGACCAATGCCTAATATATGAGGATGAAAACCTGCTACAACAGCATTTAACATCTCTAGATAAAAGCTGCACAAACTACGGTATGAAAATTAACACAGCAAAAACAGAGGCTATAAGAATAAGCAAATTAAGACACCCATTAAACATCAAGATCAAAGATAAAGAAATGAAACAAGTAGAGAAATTCAAGTATTTAGGCACAATGTTCACAGAAGATGGAAAACTAGACAGAGAAATTGACATGAGAATACATAAAGCAAATGCTGTCACATACCAGCTTTCACCATTGCTAAGACATCCAAACATTTCTATGCCAGCTAAACAACAAATGATAAATAGCATCTTCATACCAACTCTGTGCTATGAAAGTCAAACATGGACCCTTTCTAAATCACATTTAAGAAAGATCAATACATGTGAGATGCGTTGCTTGAGAAAAGTAACAAACAACATAAGAAGAGATAAAATACCAAATGTAGCCATAAGAAAAATAGTAGGAACAAAACCCTGCCAAGAATATATAGAACAACAATTTAAATGATTTGGCCACCTGGTCAGAATGAATCCTTACCAATCACCATCAAGGGCGTTCTTCTCGAGAATGCATGGAAAAGACCAAGAGGAAGACCCAGAAGAAGATGGATAGATGCAGTGACAGAGACATGTAACAACAAAGGAAAATCACTAATTCAGACAATTCGAGCAGCACAAGAACGACAAATGATATAAACCACGACACCTTTTAGGTATCAGTGAAAGAGAAAAGAAGAAGAATCTGTTTTTATCTGACAGCCGCGTGCACAGGGTCCCTCGCCACACAGACAGATAACTTAAGTCTTTGGAGGTACTAAGATTTTATTTTACTTCAATGAGTAATTGATGTTTCAAGCCAGGCCTCACTGCTGGGACCAGGATGGTTGCCACAGAGAGAAATCAAAAATTAAAGTCCCAACTGGCGCAGCTGGGATTTGAACTCACAACCTCTCTGTCTCAAGACCAGTGAAAATCTTACCTCTAGGCCAATCAGCCCCCCCCCCCCCCCCCCCCCCCCCCCCCCCAAAAAAAAATAATTTGTTTGTAAAAAATCACTCTTTAACTGTTAGCTACTTAAAACTATTTTTTTCATCCAAAATAGTTTAATGCTGATTGATGACAGTTTTATTTCAAATATGTAAGGATTGAGTGTGAATGTTTGGACCTGATGGCAAAAATACCTAGCACAGAAATATTTTTTGCTTTGATAATTTGAACAGATAGTAATTTGTGTTGTGTAATTTTAACCCTAGATTAATTACTACTATGTCATAAAAATTATCACATCAAAAACTATTTTTTGAGGAATTGGTCAGTTTGCTGCACACCATTTTTTTTCCTCGTTGTGTACCTTCCTAATTGTTCCTGCCAGTAACCCTGATTAATTATAATGTTCTGATTTTTTATTTTCTTCAAATACACCATTAAGTTGTGATAAAAGTATTACTATTCTTACTAAAAATTGACAGTAAGAATAATTCTTCCCCCAACCCCCCTAAAATATCTGTGTTATCAATTTCATATTCTTTGTTTTACAATCTTTATTTAGAATTTTTTCTCAGTTTTTGTTTTCTTAAGATCCAAGTTTTATGACTCACATTTTGAGTGATTCTAGTTTCATTTCACCGTTGTATTTTGTATAATAAAAACAAATATTATCATGTCATAAACTACTGACCATTTTCAATCTTCTAATATAAGTGAAACAGAACAAACTTGAAAAGTGTTTGTTGAAGACCTATGCTCCACAGGGAGCTGAAAAGTAGAAGAAGAAGAAGAAGAATATAAGTGAAAGTCTACATGATTTTCATTTTTTCTTTCACAGACGTGACAACCACTTCAGCCCCCATGACAAATGTTATGAGGTCTTTATTACTACTACCATATCAACCATATCGTACTCTTGAGGTCTTTGTAACTTTTTATTAATAACTAGTCCCTATCAAGCAAATCACATGTATTATACGCACATACTGTTTCAGATCAAACCAGTAAATTAACTTACCTTTTTTGAGGAAACAGGGCACAGCACAATGGAGTGGCAAATACCAATCTGAGAAATTAAAAATTATGATCAAAACAGTCACATTTGTTTAAAACACCTACAACAACATCAATTATGTGACAAGAATTTCTTTTAAATAATATATCTGATCAAAAGAAACATTTGGTAATCATTTTTCAAACCATATCTTCTTGCTATATTCATTGTTTACTTTAATTATAATTTTTACAGATGCAGAATGGCTCAAGCAAAAAGCAATTTTCCATAAATGAGGAAGATACTATGCAATCCATTTTTGACAATAGAAACAAGAAAAAGAGTTCTTAAGTTTTATATAGAGCCAATCTTAACATATGGATGTTAATCATGGACAATGGAACAACAGACAAGAAAATCACTTGAGGCTGTAGAAATGTGGTTTTACAGAAGAATGTTGAGAATACCATGGACAGCTAAAAAGAGTTATGAAAACGTTCTGAAGGAGGCCAAAGCAAAAAGACAGCTAATTTCCAATATTAGGAAGAAACATTCATCATTTTTTGGCCATGTAGTGAGAAGACAACAGCTGGAATATATTGTAACAACTGGGAAAATTGAAGGACGAAGAGATAGAGGAAAGCAAAGAGAAAAGATACCAGATAGCTTAAGAGAATGGCTTGGCAGAAGGTCAACAACAGAAATGATAAATAACTGTTGTGATCGAAAGTTGTGGAGAAATATGATCACCTACACCAGCTGGCATGGTACTTGATGATAATTTTTACTTCTTTCAAGAAACTTCTGTGTAATCACCAAAGAAATAGACAAGTATAGTTTTCTTTAAAACCCCTTTGATGCACATTTTCATAAAAATCACATTATCACTGACAGGAAATATATCTGCTTTATTTGGTGACTGATTGTGCTTAATATTGCACTGAGCCCATTTAAATATTATTTGCTTTCATACAAAGTAGTTTATAGTTTAATGCAGTAACAAAAGGGAATGAGAGAAACAGTTGCAGAGAAAAAGACATACACACATACAGAGGGACAGAAAGAGAGAGGAAAAAAAAAAAGAATGGCAACTAAACAGACAATCATTTGAATTAATTTGTAATAAGAAGCTTGACCATGGTGCTTCTCTCTACTCTGATAATATTTAATCCATGAACTGCATGATCAAGTTGAGAATCTTACTCCATATGTTCACAGTCAAATCATGGCATTTAAAGCCTGAACCTGCTTGTTTATATGAAGACAAACATACTTTAAAAGATGGTACGATGCTTGTTTAAAAGTGAATTACTTATATAAGTAACTTAGCATATTCTTCAAAATAAAAAATCAATGACCAGGGCATTCATCTGGTCAGTCACAAGACTACACCCACACCTGCATACTAAGTGATTCGATGAGCATGATAAACAAAAGTGGAGACGGGCTCTGTACACATGCAATGGGTAGAGTCATTGCAGAAGTCAAAAATCTGTAGGGTCACCTTCGTCAACATCCCTGGACATACAGGAATACAGGGAAATGAAAGAGCAAACAGGGTGACTGGCTGCACTGTCGTTGAAGACGGTCAAAATGATGACCGGGCGAGCATCATCAATGCCCTCTGAGATGTGGGAAGGGCACAGGATTTTGACAACAATGAGTCCACATCAATCCTTCGGATGAAAGAGATGGGGGTTATGATTGGCACAGCCAGAAATGAGAAACTTAGTGAGCATATAAGAAGACTTATCAACCAACACAGAACTGGAGTTGTCAGTTGCTGGACACTGTGGGAATTGCTGAGGAGGGGATCTGAGCACCTACGGACATGTTCAGATTACAATGATGATTGCCCGCAAATAATTCAATTCTTCAAAAATCAACAAATACTTACAAAAATCCAATGAAAGCTACTTGAATGGGTGCATTAAGCCATGGCCTCTTCTGTAAGAACTGCTTCTTCTCAAGGTTATTCATGATAAAAGGTGGTATCACTGAAAAAAAAGGGGGCCAAATGTACACATTAAGATTACTATAACAAGAGTAGGTGGTTGAGATGGTGAAACTACTTATTTACCAAGTAGGTGGAAGGCTACAGTAGAGTGAAATTTTTATTTCTTTTTTATGTGCAAGCATGTGAGTACTTGTGAATACTGAGAGTATCACACAACAGGCCCTTTTTTGGAATCCCCAGGGGAAAAGACAAAGAAAAAGACCAAGGAATTCTTGCAGAAGACAGATAGAAGCAGAGATGAAGATAATGGGGAAGACATGGAATGATCTTAAAAGAATGGCAAAAAACAGAACGACTTGGAAAGTGTTTGTTGAAGATCTATGCTCCACTGGGAGCTAAAAAGGGCGAAGATGTGAGAACTTAAGTGAGAAAGAGTAAAAAAACAAAAACTATCTTTATACAGTATCCTATTATTGTGGTCTGTCAGGAAGACTTGAGAATGAATGCTGAGAGGGTGACAGTGGAAGAAATCTAAGGCAAAAAACTACTTCTTCTTCTGTGATCATGGCTCATTCCGACTAGGACTCCGGACTCTCTTATGAAGGCAGCTGTCTATTTAAACGATTCGGTTGCCCTGTATAGTTTCTCTTCCAAGGAGGTGGGTCTGGACCATATTGTTCTTCTCAGATCTGTGTACTGGGGGCAATCCTGTTTTGTTGTCATGTTATCCAGGGTACAGTGGCATAGGCTGGTAGTTCCTTTTTGAGTTTGGTGAACATGTGGTTTCTCATTTTTTTTTTTTTTTTTTTTTTTTTTTTTTTTGCGTTCGCCAGCTTTTACCTCTGACAAAGTCCCTAGAGACTAGGAACTGAATTTTGTGTGTTAATCCATTTTTCCTTGGCAGCCGTGTGCACAGGTATCTCTCGTCGTACAGGCAGATAACTCTGTCTTCGGAGGAAATCATATTTTTTTTCCATCCCAATTTCTGGTGGCATATGTAGAAGAGCCATCTGTGTATATGTGTTACCAGGAATCATGTGGGTAGTTGTCATTTATGTGTTTTTCTGCTATGTGCTTTCTCTCTGAGTCTGTTTGGATGCCTTTTTCCATGATTCCTATTATGTCTTCCTTAAGTTCTGGGGCAATAAACAATGTGCATTTATTTCACTGTGATGTCCATCAGACACTTTATTTTTCCAAAAGGAAAAGAAGTCACATGAATTGACAGTAGCCGATACTTGAAGGCATCTATTAGATTTCTTTACTTTCTATAGACCTGTATAATTCTGTATGATTATCAATAAACTTCCCTTGCTGTAGTTTAAATATTTTTTCTAAGAAAGACACTTACTCATTCCTGGCATAGCCATAAATATCCTAGATATAACCACTTGTGAAATGGCTTTGGTAGCTGCTCTTGTAGATTCACCAACCCTGTTGCCATTTTCATCAAAAATGGGAATACCCTCCATCAATTCTCTGTTGAAATAAAAAAAAAAAGTTGGACATCAATTTAAAATTGATTTTTAACATAGTCACTTCCAACAGTGTTATAAATAGTAGCAAAATATTACTTTAAAAAATAAACATTCCTTCCTGTGCTATGTTAATTAATATTAATCATAGTCCCATTCCTACTCTTGAATATAAACTAAGATTCCTGAACTCCAGACAAAATTTTGTACATGACAATTTAAGTGACAATTTAATAAAAAGATAATCTACAGTATAGGGTTTAAGGCAAAGAAATGCAAATGAATGCAAAAAAATGCGAAGCTGCAGTAAAGCTGATTGTGAAGGAAATTAGAAAAAAAATAGAAAAAGTGGTATGTTAGAAGCTTTACGTGATTAGTAGACGACACAGATTTGAACGACGTTTCGGCCCAATTGGCCTTCAGCAGGAACAAACAAAAAACACACACACACGGATATGTAAGTAAAGTGTAGGATTAGTTTCACTTACATATCCGTGTGTGTGTGTGTTTTTGTTTGTTCCTGCTGAAGGCCTATTGGGCCGAAACGTCGTTCAAATCTGTGTCGTCTACTAATCACGTAAAGCTTCTAACATACCATTTTTTATATTTTTTTCTAATTTCAATCTACAGTATACCTTACCTGCTCCTCATACAGGGAATGTTTATACAGTTTGCTGCTGCAACTGCTGCAAATGGAACAAACCGTCCAACAAGAGGCGGTAATTTCTGAAATAATCATATAATTAATTATTTACAGGCTTTATAGATTACATAAATCAAACAAAACAAAAAAAAAAAAACACGTATGCACATGTACACACACGCTCATTTCAATGAGCCTGTCTTGACCAAACTTTCCAGCTTTATCACTGTCCTTCCTAATTTCCATCTTAAAAACGTTTTATTTTTTTTTCATGTGCTTACTTCTTTCAGTCTAAAAGCCAATCAATTTCAGTTACATCTAATGAAATGCACATTATATTAAAGAGTAACATAGTATTTGTGCCTCTCTCTGTACAAGTAAACATGAATAAGTCCTGACAAATTAGGTAAAATTGTCTAATCGAAACAACAAGATGCAGCAAACAAATCAATGTACCTTCACCATGTTGTTGAGAGTGAGGGCAGTTGTAACAGCTCCACCAGTGGCCATCACATACGAAACACCCAGTTGACTAAAGACAAAAAGTTACATTAAACTTAAAATGTGCACATAATAATAACAACAATAATAACAAACTTTCTATCCTGAGAGATAACTTTAAGTGTCATAGAAGGTCACACAAGAGTAGATACAGAATTTGTTATGAATGAACAGACCTATCCTAGAATTGCAGTCACACCCACATACAGAACAAATGTAGTTGGATGTTGAGGTTGATTTTGGTATTTTAGCTGCATCTTCATTCTTGTGTCTTCTTTTTTCATCTCTGATACTCATACCCATCTTTAACAGCGCACACAAATTCTGTTTATCTTTAGCATTTGTTTCCAGAAAATGTGCTGTTGATGTTGAACAGCTCCATGTTGTGCAAGCATGTATCTTTAAAACAGTGTATTTCAGTGGATAGGTTGTGAGCGGATTGCCAGCTCACTGTACAAAATGTCTTTTGGAATTCTGCCATCTTCCATACTGGTCACATGTCCCACTTATCTTAAGTGATTTGACTTAACAGGACATATAATTATTATGCTGTTTGTACACTTTAGAACAACAATATTGACATCTGATGCCTAAAATTCTGCTTAAGCAGCACAGGTGGATGTGTTGAGCTGATGTTAGAAATGGGCTTATGTTGTCAATGCAGTCCTGGTATACTTGAAGTTTGGTGTTTTTAGTGAGTTTTATTTTCTAATACCATTTTTACATGTATAGAAGAGGTAATTGATGCCTTACTAATGTGATTGTTGATTTCAACATCAAGGGAAAGCTTACTGTAAATGGACCAAGTTAAGTAAAACTGTTGACCACTTTGAGAGTGTAGTCATTAATCATAACAGTGGAGACCCTGCTAGCATCTTGGTACATGACTTCCTTTTTTGGAAAGGCTGATGATGAATTCCAACTCTTCTAGGCACTAGTAAAATTGTAAATGATTGTTTATAAGTGTTCCAAGTTAGCTGCTAGTGCAGCATACTCAGCAAGAAGGAGTCATCTAATAAGAACTTTTCTTAGCTTCGTGTTTGCTCTCAGGTGAGCTAGGACAGTACAATCCTCCATCTGTTCTTGCGTGAAAAAAAAATGGCTTTGACTAATGGATAAAGGCATAAAACATTGCACTGAAAAGGGAATCTTAAAAAGCATTAGAAAACAGTCTTGTTTCACTCCATCCATTAAGAATGGGTATATAGAACAAATGTGCCGCTGAAAGAAAAAATATTGTCACCTGCACACACTTTCACACATAAACCTTTATTAGCCCAAAAAGACATACTTCCCACTGGCATGAGTGCGTGGAATCCTGATTTTGTAGTGCGCCTTTTGGCTGGCTGTCTCAGACTTCAGCACTTAAACTTGCTAGAGCAGACTGTGGTCTTGCTCAGTTGTAGGAAGGCCTGGCCAGTGTTGGTTTCCAGTCTCTGGTGACTGTTAAGCCCCATCCCCACGACAAGGAGCTGGCCTTGATGAGGTTCAACAGGCACACAACTAGATACACCGGTTATATACCATCATAAGAAATAGATAATCAAATCAATCAGAGGACCACAAGCCCAAATCGGGATGCCTTTCATAATATGAATAGATATGAACAAGTTATCATTATACGCCTCAGAACAGGACACAATCGACTCCATAGTCACATGTATACAAAATTCAAGATAGGCACCTCAACTACTTGTACATGTGAACAGGCACCCAAACTGCCGAACACATATTTCAAGACTGCACTGAATATAGTAGACTGAGGAAAATCCATTGGCCCATAGATACAACACTACAGACAAAACTATATGGGCCACTGCAAGAATTACAAAAGACAGTAAAATTTATACAGGAAACGACATTGCAGATATTAACTATACTTCAGGCGAATGAAAGATAGATAGATAGCCCAAAAAGAAAAGATTATCAGCTGAAAGCTAAATCACTCCATAGTCATTACAGCTTGTAAAAAAAATATTAATCTTAACATTTCAAAATAATAAACCAGCATGTTTGAAGGTGGCCTTGCTTATTAGCAAAGATTCATTTTTATATTTATCTTCTTGTCTTTAATCAATAACCGACAAAACAGTCAGTTGCTAACATAATTTGTGGTATTCTGTAGAACAAAAACCTTTTGCTGGTTATTCCACACAAGGTACTCTAAGTCTGGATCACACCGCAATATTTATTAGTTAAATACAATTTGTAAGAGGTGTATTGCCTTTTTAACAAAACTTATACAAGAAATATAGGTAATACTACAAGTGCAAGTCATCTAAATTGTTATAGAAGTAAATTGTACATTGTTTAAAACAAAATTCTATTATTATTTCAAGACAAATATGACATTCAAATAAAAATGTTTAGAAGTCAAGATATGAAATGCACTGGACGGTAAGGCACAAGACATGATATTATGCAATTTACTATGCAAGTGATGGAGAAGATAAACACTTTTTTTAATGATCACATTAAACAAATATTTTTTGTTAAACATTGATAATTTTTTTTTAAAATCATGTGACAGTTCCTGGTGAATGCAGTAATGTGATTATTAAAACTACTCACATGATAAATTATTATCTTTTACAGTGCAATCTGGCATATGATTATTATTATGATTAAACAATTAATTCCTAAATTTATCATTACTTTTTTTTTACAAGAAATGTCAAACAAATTAAAGACAAATAAGTTACAACATGTAAACAGATCTTTGTTTATTGCAAGATAAGATAAAGATTTACCAGACATTGGGACCAAGGTGCTGGCCGTGTATGTGCTGACAACATAGCCATTCATAGCTGACACTTTGCATCAGGATCAGTTAATCAAAACTTATTAAGATCCTACTTCACCTTCCCATGGTGGCTTTGGAAACAGACTAACCAGTCTGGTCAAGCAAGTAGAGATTAAAGGGAGATTGGTAACTCATTCTTAAAAATGTCGTCCAGAAGTAGGATGTGTTGGTCGAAAGGTTTACCAAGCTGTAAACTAGGACAGAGCACAAATTACACCCACATAATGTTCTTTCAGGGACGAACAATCAAGAGCAGTATTCATTGGGCAATCACAGAAAGAAAGAAATGAAAGACATCATTAAATTGTTTGCAGCTGTTAGAATTATAAATAGACCATAGAATGAAAAAAAATTATTACCTACATCGCACAGGAAATAGAAGATGCTCTACAAAAAAAGAAACATATACTGACAGTGTGGGTCAATATGGAGAAGGCTTCTGATAGGGTTTGGAGAGAAGGATTATAGAACAAGCTTCTCAGACTTAGCATACAAGGCCTTTTATTAAATTGGATATCTCAATACCTACAAGACAGAAAGGCCAGAGTACAAGTACATGGACAACTAAGTAAGAAAGCCAGAATCGAACAAGGTGTCCCACAAGGTGGAGTCCTATCCCCAACCTTCTTTTTAATTTTCATAAATGACATTGTAATGGACATTCCACCCAGAATACACTCAGCAATGTACGCAGACAACCTGGCAATATGGGCACGTGAAGAATCTATGTCAGTGGCTAGCTCCAGAATGCAAGGTGCCCTAGGAGAACTTGAAAAATGGACGAACACCTGGCTACTACCGATTAACAAAATAAAAACTGCATACACAATTTTCAACCTATCAAGAAGCACACTCTCTGCAAAATTGAAGATAAAAGACCATACACTTCCTATTGACCAAAACCCAACATATATTAGGTGTCACCATGGATTGCAGAATGACATGGATAAGTCAGATAGACAAAGCAAACAAAAGAGCCAGAAAATGAACAGATATTATAAAGAAATTGGCAGGAACAGACTGGGGAGCAGACAGAATATCTTGAAACGACTATACATAGGAAGAGTAAGACCAGTCCTAGAGTATGGAGTCACAGCCTGGGCTACAGCTTCCAAATCACAGCTTAGCAAAATTAACAGAACACAAAACCAGGCTGCCCGTATCATCACTGGTGCTATGAAATCTACACCTATCGAGACTCTAGAAACAGTAACATGTTTACAACCCTTAGAAGACAGACGAGAAAACTAAAGCAATGCAACAAGTGGTGAAATATAAAGGGCTCCCTAACCACCTCGTGCACCAAAGAATAACTGGTTTCGGAAATGGAAGACTAAAGAGGAGTAACTTCACTGCAATCTTCAAAGAACTGACAGCTAGTGACCCAGTACTGTCCCAAACAACTGCCAAAACCCATAAGCCCATCTGATATGACTCCTCGTGTGAAACACAAAATACCAGAACTTAAGGAAGACATAACAGGAATCATGAAAAAAGGCACCCAGACAGACAGAGAGAAAAACACATAGCAGAAAAACACATAAACAACAACTACCCACAGGACTCCTGGCTCTGCTACAAATGCCACCAGAAATGGAGGAGGAGGTGTGTTCTTGAGGCTGAATAACTAGGAAGAGATCACCAAGTCAATAGCTACAGGGAAATTCTCAAACAACTACAAAGCAGGAACTGAAGCCCTCAAAAACGCTGTAAAACTGGCTATCCAACACAAATATTAAAAGGTAACATGCACAAGAAATAGGACTGATACTGACTGATGCACTATCAGTCCTAACAGCTCTAAAAACCCCTAGGAACAGTGAGCTACATGACTTGAGAACAACCCTAGACCAAATGTGCAATAACTTTCAGAGAGTGGTCATCCAGTGGATGCCATCACACTGTAATATACATGGAAACGAATGTGCAAATTAACTACGGAGGGAGGGAGATTACCACAAGAGAACCATCTGGTCAGCTACGATGAAACCAAATCCATCACCAAAGGCCAGTACCATGAAAAATGAAAACAAGAATACCCAAAGTATAATGAAAGAGATGAATACCTCCAACTATCAAGGAGGAATCAAGTCATCATACTTCCCCTACGCACTGGCCACAATAGAATGAGAAACCACATGTCACCAAACTCAAAATAGGAACTACCAGCCTTTGCCACTGTACCCTGGATAACATGACAACAAAACATTTTCTACAGGATTGCCCCAGTACACATAACCTGTGACCTGAGAAGGAGGTGTGGTCCACACCCACCTGCCTGGAAGAGAAACTATATGGGGCAACCGAATCACTGAAACAGACAGCTGCTTTCATAAGACAGTCTGGGATTAGCCATGATCGCAGAAGAAGAAGAAGAATGATAAAATATAAAAACTTCAAAACATTTAATATGCAAGGAAAAATGGCATTTGCATTAATATTTGTCCGTTCCTTTCAGATAAATATTTGCACAAATAAAGATATCAAAATGTTTATCTTATTGTTCTTTGATAAACTCTAGAAGGCCTCACATCACAAAAGGTTTGAATTCTAAAGGTTTTTGTGTTCAGTGATTAACACACTCAGTGACAGCACCTTACTTAGTCATATTATGCTTTTAATACAAAACATTAGCAGTTTCTAGATCTAAACTGTGGACAGTGTTTCATTCTTAACCATTTTTACACCTAATATTACATCCAAACTTTGGATGACAGAGGATCCAGCATATAATTCATCACTGTAGAGTATTTTTAGGGTCACCATAAGGACATGGAATTAGATCTTGATCAATTCTGGTTTACTGATCCTGACACTTTGTCAGCTATGATTCACTGACCACTTTAACATTTTTGCTGCACAATGTGTTCAACCACTCCATTTAATAGTTTGTCATATAGAAAAAAGCATTTGCCTAAAACAGAAACAAAGTAATTCACAACTGATATCTGTCACTCAAATTTTTGTTCCCCTAATAGATTGCAAATCTTCTGGTGCAACATGATTTAAACTACAAAATTAACATAGCATTAAATTTATTTATTTGAACAGTCACATATTTTTAAATAGTATTATCTGTTATCATAAAGGTAACAAAATGTTCATGAAAGCAAACTTACACCGGGGATATAGGCGAGTCACCACTGCGGTTGGTGTAGTTAACAACTGCATTAAATGTCTGATTGAACCACTGCCAGAATATGACTGCAGGTGTTGTTCTACAAAGAAAAGAATTCAAATCTGACGTCAAACATGTCATAATATTTAGCTTTCCATCATGTAAATAAAGAGAATTGTCAACAATTAAGCAATAATGAATACAATAACAACTATATGCTTAGTCATGACTGTTAATTCCTTTAACCGTTCTCTCATTGTCTTGAGAAGAGTTTTTCAAAATGCAAGAGAATAGGATTGTTTGAGATCTTTTCTTATCTTGTAGAATATGCAAAGATCCAGCATTAAAGCACTTTGAGTGATATTTTGGTTATGACTTCGTTTCTGTTTCACATAAATGTTACTGGCCATAAAAACATTTCCCAAGTTATGTTGCTATTGTCTGCTTCAGTTAAACACCAATCACATACATTGCTCCACATAGCCCAGCCACAATAACCTATGCAGGTGGTCTAATTTTTAAAATGTAAATTGTAACTCCTAATGACCAATTTGAAAAAAATGTATTATGATCATTGCAACTCTTAGTCAGTACAAGAGACAAAAACAATGCTATAACAATCAGTTGTGAAAGAAAGCTTTCAACACAGCCTGGAAAGATACAAATCCTGAAGTTTGAGAAATAAAGCCCAAACATAAAGATAAAGAAAGGTAAAAAAAAAAAAATGTGGGTATGTAATTGTTAGTCTGCATGATATTATCTTCTTCCACTGATTTATTTTTGCATTATTTTCATGACATTTATTTCATGACTTGCAAGCAATGTGTTAGTCATCGTGCAATATGTTGTTGCTATGTTTTGAATGAGATGAGGACCAGATGCATAAACATCAAGAGAGGTGGGTCAGTCCATGAGTTTAAAAAATACTCAAAACTAGTGGTACTTTCCCACAAAGAAAGCAATGTTTTCTGCCCCCGTGTGCTGTGTTTGGACTGAAGGGAACATGAAAATATTTTGAACATGTTAATCACTTGTAAAATGTTTGTTTTTTTACTGTATAATATCATGTAATTATAATTAACAACCATAGATTTTAGAAGCCGTGATCTCTGCAATATGTGCCACTTTGGCATCCTAGGTTTCTGTTTTTGAGATTGTGGTTCTGCCCTATGTGCCGTCTTCGGCTCAAAAGGAATATAGATAGATAGATAGATAATCTGGGCTTCAAATGGGACAAGACAGACAGTGAGGTTACATGTACAAAAAGCTATGATTTAGTGGGAATTACATATAAATTTATGAACAGCTTTTGATGTGATCTAGCTGATGTGTCTACTTATGGTCAGCTTTGGTGTGATCTAGCTGAAACAGAAAGCAACAATCAACATTCTTCGGGTACATCATGAGAAGAGGAAAGTTGGAATACTTGGTTACAACTGGCAAAATAAAAGGAAAGATTGATCGCGGACAACAAAGAGAGAAAATACTGGATAGCTTGGTGTCATGGCATGGAAAACAGTCAACAACAGAACTGATATGATGCACTGTAGATAGAAGATTATGGAAGGACATGATTGCCTACACCAACCAGTATGGCACATCATGGTCATGATCAAGGTTGACATATCTCAAATCAAAATTATTGTAGTGTTGTCTGAAAATTGACAGAACAAAGAAGATGAGGAATATTCTAAAAATCCTTACTTGTAAATTATTTGTGATGCCCTCTTATCAAAATTCATAGGATAAGAACCTCTATTGAAGTGAGTGTTAAAAATATGCCACAAAAGTCTGTCAGTTAATAAAGAGACAAAACTTGTATGGTCTTGTCAATAACATAGCAGAATAAACTGTACATAGTTGTCAGTAACCTTAACCATTGCTTTTTTGTGTGTATTTGGACTGATATAAGAAAGTGTACAAAGTGTAAGAAAATATATGTTGTGGCTGTATTCTGAGCCCTTTGTCTCTTACTTGTAAAAAGTCATCATGCATCCTGTTATGGTCATATTCATGGGAACTTGTGCAGACATTCGACCTAAAATGAACATCTTCTCTTTAGTATCTGGATGAAATGCTGAGTCATAAAGGTGTTTTGCTTCCCACAGTTTATCTTCTGTCAAGTTTGGTATAACTTCCCCTTTTCTGCAGATAAAAGAACCGCTCATTTTGTACTAATTTATCAGTTACAAGTAAAACAAAACAGAAAAAACAAAATTACTATACAATATTTGTTATTTAAAATTATATTACTTTTAAACATCAAAGATTTCTCTAGGTATCTTTAATCTTAATTTTCATATTTTCTATTATTATTTGCATTTAGAAGACAAGAATCCTTTAAAAAACAACCACCTCATCATTATATCAAACCTGTATCTTTCCACAATGCTTTTTGCATCATCTAGTGCCTTGCCTGAAGCAAACAAATTTAAAGGGTTTGTGGTAATAAAAAAATGTTTGGCTCTGCCTGAATAGGTAGACTGGTCATATCTGGGCTCCTCAATGTTTACTGTCGGCTGTGGCATGATTGATCGTCACAAAGTTCTGGCTTATTAAAATGCGATTTTATGCCTGGTGAAAGTAATAAAAAAATACACCATGATAATTGTGCTTCCATACATTTTTCTCATGATTCATATCATTATTTCATTTAATTAATTAATTAATTTGATTTAATTCATATTCTTTAAATCACAAAAACAAAAATTGTACGCTGAAAGGTGATGTTCTCACAAAATGTATGTCTTTGTGCCCCTTTATGTCAACATTACAGAACAATAAAACCAGCATTTAAACTTTTACTTGTTTCAAATCATTTTGTCAGAACTAAAACTTTCCAGCTAATGCTGTTTTTTAATCATTTATTCAATTTAATGAATAGATAACTTGTCATGCTCCAAACCAGGAGTTGGTTGATTCGAATCGAAGGAGGGTCAAAAAGTTTTTTTCTGTTGAAGTGAAATTAAAGACTCTGACCTAAACACCTCATGACAGCTATTCTTATTGAATTATTTGTGCGTTATCATCATTGTACTTCAAATTGCATAATAATTTAATAAAATAATTTAAAACAAAACCTCAAAAAATACACGATAACCTCCACTAGAATGTCTGACTAGATGATAAGGGCCACACATACATAGATCATTGCACTCTGAATATGTCTCATGTCCCACAGCACCTCACAACTACGACTGCAGCTCTGTGTTAGTTGCTGATGTCTTTTGATGCACCCACTAAGTCTCTCTTCTAGCTGTACCCATCTTTATTCCCATCAATCCGAGAGAGTGATATGGATTCAAGATTGCCAAAGTTCAGTGCCCTTCCCATGTCTCACAGAGCACTAATAATGTCCACCTGGTCCATTGGTTGACAGTCTTCGATGACAGCAAAGCTAAATAGCCTGTTCACTCTTTCATTTCCTGGACTCCCACATGTCTAGCGACATTGACAAAAGTGACTCTGCATTACGTTAACTTAAACAATGACTCAATCCACTGCCAAAGTACTGAGCTTCCATTGTTGACTTCTGCAATGACTCGACCCACTGCCTGCATACCGAGCCTGCTCCTCTTTTCTTATCATGCTCATTCAACTCAAGACAACTGCATTGGACAAGCATCATTTATTCTATCCCCTGTAAGTTCCTCCTGGAAAACTCCAGAAATGTGTACATCGATATGTGAGTCAAGTTAGGAGGGAAAAGAAATAATTAATGATTATGATCATATATCTGGGCAGCTTCACATATTTCATGCAGGACAATAATACTTACTTAGAGACAAGCAAACTAATTAGAGTTGACAAGATTGGCACAAAATATTTTGTTTACCAAATGTATTGTAATCCAATCAGTCAATTGGTCAAAACCCTTCAGACCCATGTTGAGAGCATAGAACAAGGTCTTTCTATTCATACTTTGGACATTTTCTCTATTTTTTTCTGACTAAAGCATAAAAGACTAACTATCTAATTACAAGCAAATCTAATATTGGATAAAAGAAATATTAAAAACTCATCATCATCATGTGCCGGTTGACATAGGTGATCATGTCCTTCCACAATCTTCTACCTACAGTGCATCGTATCAGTTCTGTTGTTGACTGTTTTCCATGCCATGACACCAAGCTATCCAGTATTTTCTCTCTTTGTTGTCCATGATTTCTCTTTCTTTTATTTTGCCAGCTGTAACCAAGTATTCCAACTTTCCTCTTCTCATGATGTGCCCGAAAAATGTTGATTGTTTCTTTCTGATGTTTTTTAGCAGTTCCGTTTTTGTGCTGGCTTCTTTGAGAATTTCCTCATTGGTCTTTTAGCTGTCCAGGGAACTTTCAACATTCTTCTGAGAAATCCCATCTCTGTGGCCTCTAATCATCTTTTCATTTGTTTGTCTACTGTCTATGATTCGCTTCCATAGGTCAGATTTGGTTCTATATAGCACCGATTCTATATAGCACCGATGACCTCTCTTTCTCACTTCTATTGACATAGATTTGTTGCATAAGATATTCTTCATTTTCTGAAATGCTATTTTAGCCTGAGCTATTCTGCTTTTTATTTCTGTGATGCATCTTCCATCTGATGTTATTATTGTGTCCAAGTATTTGACGTGTTGCACTTGTTTCAGATTTGTTCTGTTTATTTTTATGCTGCATGATGGTGATGATTGTTTCTTTGATATGACCATTACTTCTGTTTTCTTACTATTCAGACTGAGTGCTCAGAGTCAAAATAATGGAGAAACAATCGCGATCATACAGATATAACCGACCTGAGGAAGAAACTCAAAATTGAACCAGCCACCGAATACATTAAGAAACAACAGATAAATTGGTTCAGCCACATAACAAGACAGAAAGAACTAACAATGACTCAAAGAGCCATAAACAAACGCTACGAAAACGCCAGATTAAGAGGAAGACAGAGAAAGAGATGGATAAAGGGAATACTAGAACCACTAGGAGGGATAACACCAGAAGAGGCCAACAGAAGAGCAAAGAATCGCAGATTGTATCTCCCCTCGCCGCCAACGGCAATAGAGGAAGGATAGAAGAAGAAGAAGATTTCTTGTAGTTCATTTTGTCTCTGTTATTAAAACTGCATCATCTGCATATCGCAAATTATTTATGTTGTGACCGTTGACTTCAAATCCTTTTTGTCTACTATTGATCTCATAATATTTTCGCTGTAAAGTGAAAACAAATCCGGTGACAGAACACAGCCTTGTCTGGCTCCTTGTTTTATATATTGGAATTGTTCTTTTTGGTTGCTAATTCGTATCACCACTGTTTGTTGCCAATACATGTTTTTATATGATTCGCAGATCCTTGCCTTTAATGTTTAATTTCTCTTCACAATCAGTGGTGCCTGACTTCGGTATGGCTACAAAGATAGATTTTAGTAGATCGTCGATCATGTGTCCAGTGTTATATATGTCATTGAGTAGTTTTGTTATGACTTATACTCCCAGCTCTCCTAATACATTTATCTCTTTGATTTTTATATTGTCAGGACCTGGAGCTTTGCCTCTTTTCATGTGTTGAATTGCGTCCCCCACTTCACTCTGAATTATTGATGGGCCTGTGTCTTTGTTTGAATTGTTTAGCTCTGGTCTTTCATCATCATAGAGTGACTGATATATTCTGTATTAAAAACTCATCAACATCATCGAGTGCTGTATCCGCAACAAAGGTTGGCTACCATGGAGGGCCATTCTGCCCAGTCTCTTGCTTTTATGGTGCAGGTTGTCATAGGCTGGTTTGTCCATCTTTTGATGTTACTCGTCCATGTTAGTCTTGGTCTGCCTCTTTTCCTTGTATTTTCCCCTCCAGGATTACTTTTAGTAGGCTGTTGTGTCTTTTAACATAGCCCAACAATCACATTTGTCTTGTTTGAATTGTTTAGTAGTTCTCTTTTCATTTTGGTTGTTATAAGACTTCTCCGTTTGTTTTCTTTTCCTTGTATCAAATTCTATCTATTCTTCTATATATCCACATTTCAAAGGCTTCAATTCTCTATTCTTGTCTAATGTCCATGTTTCTGCACCATATAGAAATATTGAGAAGACATAACATTTTGCTATTCTTAGTTTTAGCCCTGGTGTTATTTGTTTTGATGTTAGTATGTTCTTCATGACATTAAAATTACTTTTTGCCATTCCTATTCTTTTGTTTATAAAACTACTCTTCAAAAAAAGCAGCACTATGTACATGCTCCCCTTATGACAAATGGAGAACTGAGAGGACATGCAGCAGCCCCTATAATTTGGAAAATATTTTTTAAAATAATTCACAACAGTTTATAAAGTGAATATACCTGTAAATAAATAACATTAAAAGTGAAAAATAAATTGTGCATTCTATCTATCTATTGACCTTTCGAGCCGTAACCGGCCATAGGGCGTAGACCAAGATACACCTTCTCCTATATGAATTTTGTTCTAGCAGTTTTCTTTTAAAGATATTTTATCAAATCTCGCCATCTGTCTCTGTCTGTGCAAGCAGTTCTATCTCATTGAGGGAGCCGATTCCTGCTGCTCTTGCCTCTCTCATCAATGTTCTCTCAGTGTCTCCCTAGGTCTTCCTCTTTTTCTTTTACATATGAGGGCTTGCTTTGCTATTCGATTATTATCTCTTCTCATCACATGTCCAAGATGACCATCGTCTTTTCTTATTACTGAAGATATTAGTGGTTGATTGGCGATTTCTCTAAGAATTCGTTCCATTCTATACCAAGTATTCCTTAGACATTTATTTTCGAATGCGTTCAACTTTGTTTCTATATTTCCAGCTTCGCACGCATACGTAAGGTTGATAGTACATTGATTTGAATAGCCAAGTTTGTGTTTGTGCTAATGAGTTTGATTTCCACAACTTTTCAAGTGAAAGACATTGCTGACTTAGCAATGCCTTTTGTGGAGACACTGAGAAGAACATTGATGAGAGAGGCAAGAGCAGCAGGAATCGGCTCCCTCAATGAGATAGAATTGCACAGAACAGAGATAGATGGCGAGAAGCAAGTAGGGACTAAATGTAATTGTGCATTACAGTTAATAATACAATAAAATTATATAATTTATTCCCTCAATTTATTTGTAGTAGAGTGACAACTCAAGATGTTGGCAGCCCATGAGCTAAAGCAGTCAGCAAAAATACTGGCATCAAGCAGTAAATCAGAAATGATCAGAATTCTAATCTGCATTCTTGTGGTTGTCTTGGCAACATATTAACTAATCTAACGAAGCAAGTAGGGACTGAAAATATGTGACAAATCTAACACACACAAAAAACTTTGATGAAGCAAATCTGTTGGACCAAAGTGCACAGATATCACAACTTACTCATTACATAATGCCCATATGGCTTTTTTAAAGTGTGGATTATAAATAAAAATAACCATTTGGTGCAGCAGAGAAAAACATCAGTGACTCTACTGTATTATTATATTGATATGAGAGCAGTTGAACTATGAGCAGTTGAACAGTTGAAAACAAAAATTATCTTATGCAACAAATCTATGTCAATAGAAGTGAGAAAGAGAGTTCATCTGTGCTACTTAGAACCAATTCTGGCCTATGGAAGTGAATCATGGACAGTAGACAAACAAATGAAAAGATGATTAGAGGCCACAGAGATGGGATTTCTCAGAAGAATGTGAAAGTTCCCTGGACAGCTAAAAAGACGATGAGAAGATTCTCAAAGAGGCCAACACAAAAAGGGAAACTGCTAAAAAACATCAGAAAGAAACAACATTTTTGGGCACATCATGAGAAGAGGAAAGTTGGAATACTTGGTTGCAACTGGCAAAATAAAAGGAAAAAGAGATCACAGACGACAAAGAAAGAAATACTGGATAGCCTGGTGTCATGGCATGGAAAACAGTCAACAACAGAATGAAACGATGCACTGTAGATAGAAGATTGTGGAAGGACATGATCACCAACGCCAACTGGTATGGCACATTATGATGATGATAATAAAATTAAAAATAAATATTACATTAATTAAATAATATAGTACTTTAAAAGCAGCAATAAATGTCAATAACAGAATTATAACCACAAAGTAATTTGTTAAAATTTCCTAGCTCTTTGCTTTTATTATATCCTGACACTACAATGACATGGGAGCCACGATAGCTCAGTGGTTAGTGAACTGGACTACAAAGGATAAGAGGTAGGATTCGATCCCAACTGACAGCTTCCAGTTCACCCAGCCATTAGTACCCGATTTTTTTTCTGGGAAAGTAATGCGGCACGGGCATAATACCAACCACATTACCCAAAAATCATGTGCCGAAGGTCTGTCAAATTTATGGTCACTAGCACCATATTCATTATACACCACTTGGCGTGATGGGGGTACTTTACTTTTTTACTACAATGACATTGACAGCCTGAGTCCCTGAATAGTGAATATCAAATCATGCATAATACATATGCCATATGCCACAGGTGACACAACACTTGTCTTGTTTCTCCCAAAAACAATTAGTGTGTATTGTATTATTTATTTGAATTAAATGTCTTCATCATGATCATGTCTTGTATTCTGGTGCTAGTATTTAAAAATCAGTAATTTTGTATTATAGTGATAATATTTTAAATCATTTAACAGTTATCAGGTCTACTGACTAGACTGACTACTGCACATTGACTATACAATGCCTCAAATGCCTACGTGCCTACGTTAATAATGAAAGTTCAACTAACTATTACTGCACTCTAACTACACTTACTACACTACTCAACAGACTAGTGTAAGTGTCACGGGTGTCCTCTATCATGCACGCCACTTCATTACACAAAAATGCAGTGAGCTACTGTACTAACTATTGCAGTCTGAGTGCACAATCCAAAGTACAGTCGCTACTAAATAGTAAACCTGTAAATTGTAAACTAACTGTCTTTTAACGTCTTAACTGTCTAAACGAACTAAACTATAAAAATATTTAAATATTGTACAGATCAGTGGGATAATCCGTAACATATTTTGTTTCAACTGCATAACATACTGATAATAATGTGTTATAAAAAGCATAAGGCGGCGAGATGGAATGCAGTGGATCAGAAAAGTAAAAATACAAAAAAGTTCGACATTGTCATTCATAACCACCTTACAACAACGAGAATACGACGGCGATCACATGACCATATACACATGATGATGATGATTATTTGATTGAAAAACTAAAAGTAAAGTAACATTTGCCCTTCACTTTATAAGATTGCGTATATGACACAAATGGCAATATTTACTTTTAAAATTTGGGTTGTCGCCGATTTTAGGAACACATAAACTAAACTAAATATAATAATTCTCGGCTCCTACTTGAACATTATTAAATGTATTATTACTTCTGAGATATAAAACATCAGAGTGACTGCGTTAACTATTTGGCCCTATTTCTTACACTGCGAGAGTAATGCCCCCTTTAGTATGGTTCTTGACCCAGCCGCTGACTTTTCTGAACAGAAAATATTATCTTAACTTTTTTTTCTAAATTGTGACCTATTTGTCGTCTATAGAAATCTAGTCATATTTTTTTTTTTTACTTTTAATAATGCCCTAATATATTAATGATTTTTAATTTAAACGATAATTTCAATGAGACATACAACACGTTTAGCGCTGACACAGAGAGAATCAGCCAGCGTTCTGTTTTTTTATTTACAGTTAATTTCCAGGTGGTGTGGGGGGTCTCGTGAGCTCCTCGGTCTAGAGATCAGATGAATATTATATTATAATTAGATATGCCAACTATATGGAGATGTCACCAACCTTGAGCTGACAAACGCTTTCAGCGGCCTTCTTCGAGAGTATTGATATTGACGCCTCGATGTGTATTCTCTGTCTGCGATCAAGACTCAATCAGAGTAAGATTCCAGACTCTCTCATAAAGTCAGTTGTCTGTTTAAGCGAATTGATTGCCCCATATAGTTTTTCTTCCAGGCAGGTAGGCGTGGACCACATTGCTCTTCTCAGGTCTGTGTACTGGGGGCAATCCTGTAGAACATGTTTTGTAGTCATATTGTCCTGTGTACAGTGGCATATGCTGGTTGTACCTATTTTGAATTTGGTGAACATGTGATTTATCATTCTATTGTGGACAGTGCGTAGGCGAAGTATGATGACATGATCCCTCCTTGATAGTTAGTGGTATCCGTCACTCTTGTTATGCTTTGGGTGTTCTCGTTTCCATTTTTCATGGAACTTGACCTTTGAGGATGAATTTGGCTTCATCATAACTGAACGGATGGTTCCCTTGTGGTAATCTTCCTCCCTCTTTAGCTAATTTGTCTGCGCGTTCGTTCCCGTGTATATTACAGTGTGATGGTATCCACTGAATGACTACTCGCTGGAAGTTATTGCATAGTTGATTCAGGGTTGTTCTCAAGTCATCTAGTTCATTGTCCTTGTGGCTATTTAGAGCTGATAGTACTGACAGTGCATCAGTCAGAATTGCCAAATTATTGTGCATGTTATTTTTGTGTTGAGTAGCCAGTGTTGCAGCATCTCTGATGGCCTCAGTTTCTGATTTAAAGTTGTTTGAGAATTTCCCAGTAGCTATTGACTTGGTGATCTCGTCCTGATTATTCAGCGTCAAGAACACCCCCCCCCCCCTCCATTTCTGGTGGCATTTGTAGCAGAGCCATCTGTGTATATGTGGGACCAAAAGTCCTGTGGGTAGGTATCGTGTATGTGTTTTTCTGCTACGTGTTTTCTTTCTGTGTCTGATTGTGTGCCTTTTTTCATGATTCCTGTTATATTTTCCTTAAGTTCTTGTATTTTATGTTTTCCATGAGGAGACATATCAGATGGGCCCAAGGGTTTCGATATTGTTTGGAAAAGTACTGGGTCTCCAGTAGTTAGTTCATTGGCAGTTGCGGCGAAGTTGCTCCTCTTTAGTCGTACAATCCGGAAACAGTTATTCTTTAGTGCATGGGGTAGCTAAGGAGCCTTCTATATTTCTCCGCTTGTTGCAATACTTTAGTGACCCGTCTGTCATCTAAGGGTTGTAAACCTGTTACTGTTTCTAGAGTCTTGATAGGTGTACATTTCATAGCACCAGTGATGATACGGGCAGCTGGGTTCTGTGTTCTGTTAATTTTGCTAAGGTGTGATTTGGAGGCCATAGCCCAGGCTATGGCTCCATACTCTAGAATTGGTCTGACTCTTCCTACTATACTCTTTTCAAAATATAGCTGTCTGCCCCCGCCCCCCCCCCCCCCCCCCCCCAGTCCGTTCCTGTCAATTTCTTCATAATATTTGTTCGTTTTCTGGCTTTTTCCTTGCTCCGTCTATCTGATTTTTCCAAGTCATTCTGCGATTCATGGTGACGCCAAGATATGTTGGTTTTGGTCAATAGGGAGTGTATGATCTTTTATTTTCAAGTTTGCTGAGAGTGTGTTTCTTGATAGGCTGAAAATTATATATGTAGTTTTTTTTTCTTTCGTTGATTGGTAAGAACCAGGTGTTCGTTCATTTTTCAAGTTCACCTAGGGCATCTTGCATCCTGGGTCCAGCCACCGACATACTTTCCTTGCGAGCCCATAACGCCAGATCATCTGCGTATATTGCTAAGTGTATTCCAATTTCTGGGTGTGTATTCGGAACATCTTAAAAGGGATATGCCAGTACCTCAAAGATACAATAGGCTGTATAAATATCAGCCAGCGCCCTGATGCATGGGCAATTCGGCAGGAAAACATAAACAAAACAAGGACGGATAAATTTATTGTCTCTCGCTTCTTTATTTTTACAACCGACATGGAAACAACCCTACCAGGAAACATGTTGAACGTTATAGATTGATGTGTACAATGCTCAGTCCAAGCGATGTACAATACCATGAATAACAAGAAAAGTAAACAAACTCAAAGGTTTTTTATTTTCCTTTCCTTCATTTGCCTTTCAACGATGATATACTAGTTGGCGATCTTTTGCTCTTCTGCAGGCTTGTATTGACATTTGCGTCTGATGTTCTCGCAGCGTTTATTGAAGGCCCATTACGTTGTGTTTTATCCTTCTGCCTTACCACGCGGGGAAACTATTTTGTCCGTTGTTTCTTTATTTATTCAATGGCGGAAGTTGCTCCTAACCTTTTTGCCTCTGTTCTTCATTTCGCATCTCATCTGTCAGGCTATTTCCTACCATGCGTCTAACAGATTTAATCTAGGTAGTGCTTATTTTTCTTATTGTTTCTGAGTCAGAAGTCCAGATCTGGCATTAGTAGCACAACGTTTTGATGAAGATTGTGTGGCAGGGTACTCGTTTTTGCCTCTAATGTTATTTCCTTGTTGGACAGCAGTGGTGACAATTGTCAGGTGATTTGACAAGGTCTATGGTTGAAGACTATAAACGAGAATAAATTGACTTGAATGTTATAAAAGAGTATTCTCTGAGCATAACTACAAATAAAATATAATTTACTCTCTATAGACCCATACCTGGGCGGTACATTGAAATAAATCGATATGAATGAAACAGATACCGTCTTTTATTTTATTGTTAAAGGTTATTCGTCAAACGGGCACAATGAAGAAACCATGTAACAAAATTATGATTTTTAATTTATTTTTATTATTTATATTTTATTTTTTTATTTTATTTTTTTTATTTATTATTTATTATTTTTTTTTTTTTTTTTTGGGGGGGGGGGGGGGGACTTAAACTGCAGCCAGCTATAGATTCGCTGTCTAAATGTATAAATGGCTGGGGTTAACCAATCCTTGAATATGGCGTTACAATCTAGGTCACACTTCAAAACACTTTGGGCAAACTTTCATCATCATCAAGTACCGGGCCTGCTGGTGTAGGTGATCATGTCTCTCCACAACTTTCGATCTCGACAGTTATTTATCATTTCTGCTGTTGACCTTCTGCCAAACCATTCTCTTAAGCAGTCTGGTATTTTCTCTTTGCTTTCCTCTATCTCTTCGTCCTCAATTTTCCCAGTTGTTACAATATATTCCAGTTGTTCTCTTCTCGTTACATGGCCAAAAAATGATGATTGTTTCTTTCTAATATTGGAAATTAGCTCTCTTTTTGCTTTGGCCTCTTTCATAACATTTTCATTACTCTTCTTGGCTGTCCATGGTTTGTGGCGATTCATGATTGTACAAAGAAGTGCGACTGTGGTTTTCTGTTGCCTTCCGTCGGTTTGTTTACTGTTGGCTCCGCTAGCTTTTGACTAAAAAGTCTCACCCACAAGGCAGTGGGGTTGTTTTACTTCGGGGTACACTCCCTTAGCCTTTTACTCTCCCGAGCTCACCTGCAAGGCAGCACGGCAGTGACAGGTTGTACTGTTTACTGCATACAGTAGCAGGTAAAATTACACGACCTGGCAAACTTTACCAAAGAATAATTAGTTATAACCGGAACAGGTTAAATATATGTAGGTAAAGATATGTAGGTAAAGATATGTAGGTAAAGATATGTAGGTAAAGATATGTAGGTAAAGATATGTAATTGTGTGTCGGTCTCAAAGGATCTGACGCGTAGACTCATCTTTGTTTTGAGTAAAACCCAGATTTGTTTAACTACTCTCTCCTCTAGACGTCCACACTGTCAGAACTCATAAAGAAATACGAGTAGTAGTGATCAAGGAAAAAAGGTACACGGACAAACTTCATGAGAAAACGAATCACACAAACGTACTTAAGTGTGAACTAATCAAAGGACTCTTTGACTCTTGTGTACACAGTAGGTTCAGTTATTACTGTCAGCAGCAATGGGGAAGAAGTATTGTACTCAGAACTAGAGAAGAGTTAACTACTCAAACCTACACATCAAACCTAAGTGATGACTAGTCGAAAAATGAATCTGTCAAAGCGCTGTAGAAGCAACCATTGAAGACATGCATCACTTGCCCGATTAACATGCTGTAGAATGGCCGATGACTTATAAGCCAGTATCAAACTATCTCAAGAATAGCGAACTTAATAAATTGAACGTCAAGGAACCAGTGGTGGGGAGTGTTAAACACTCCAAGGTATGAAGACAGCTTTACAAGGGAGGAACACAACACAATACTGACGTTTCGGCTGTGGCCTTCTTCAGAACACAAGGACAACGAAAACAACCAATGAAACACAATTATCTATAACTACATGATGATAAGAAAGAAAAGGTGGACAGAAAAGAAGGAAGTAGGATGTGTAGAAAAATGAAAAAAAAGAGAAAGCTACATGAGGGGAGGTAGGATGAGTAGTAGATGTATAAATAGAAAGGATATATAAAATAGTATCACTTAGCTGAAATTGAACGTCACACATTCCAAAGAGTGATTGACGTCCTTTACAGTGCATCATGTAAGGAAATTAGAGTTCATGCGTGCTGACCACAGAAAGAGGGAAATTATCACACACGAAGATTGTGTGTTCAACTATGAGGAAGCAAAACATATCATTGAGTTATTTGCGGGTCATCATCATTGCACTCTAAACATGTCCATAGGTGCTCAGATCCCCTCCTCAGCAAGTCCCGCAGTGTCCAGTGACTGACGAATCCAGTTCTGTGTTGGTGATAAGTCTTCTTACACGCCCACTAAGTTTCTCATTTCTGGCTGTGCCCATCTTAACTCCTATCTCTTTCATCCGAAGGAGTGACCTGGTTTTGTGGTTGTCGAAGTCCTGTGCTTCCCACATCTCGGAGGGCATTGATGATGTCCGCCCGATCCATTGGTTGACCATCCTCAATGACAGCGCAGCTAGCCAACCTGTCCGCTCTTTCATTTCCCCGTACTCCCGCATGTCCAGGGACATAGACAAAAGTCACCTTACGTATTTTTGACTTCTGCAATGACTGTAACCATTGCATGCGTACAGAACCCGCCTCTTCTCTTTTTATCATGCTCATCGAATCACTCAGTATACAGGCGTGGGTGTAGTCTTGTGGCTCTAGTTGAATGCCCTGGTCACTGCCATCACCTCTATCGCCATGCTACTCGTGGTCATGACGTATGCACCACTGTCTTATTTGACTATTCTGCCTGCCGAGCGTGCTGTAAATGCCCATGCACTACTTCGGTGTCGTCTTACAGATCCCTCTGTATAGATGACTGCATCTTTCTCATCGGTGTTATCGCAGATGAGACCATTGACCTCCGCATTGACCACGACTGAGTTCTGTCCCTACTTTCCTGTCGAGTGTGACAATACACGAGAATATCCTCTTGAATGATGTAGTCACAGGTATCCACTCCTCGTCAACGTTGATATTGGTAAGCCCACAGACCTGTCTGATGACGTCTTAACATATAATTAACGGACGCAACTCGTTTACTTGGTCTTTACTGCGATTGTTGGTAGCCAGAGTTGTCTGTCCCTAGAAATCATTCACGTAATGAGTCGAGTCTTTCATATTTCACTTTATATCAAAAACAAGTCCTTTTCCTCTTCCAAACTATTCTCAAGTATCATGTTGAGTTAGCGTTAGAGTTAGAGCTGTTTCCACGATTTTTGTTAAAGAACGATCAGTTTCTTAGTTTCTGAATTTGTACACTGAGCAAGGCTCTTTCAAGCTACGACATTTAAAATGCAGATAAGACTTACTGATAAGCCCATTATTTTCTCATATTTGATGATGTTGCAAAATTAAGCACTGGTAATAATTTTATAATACAATGCGCCCTGCTATACCTAATATCTCAGTAAATTTAAACTATGTTGATACTGTATAACTTCGCATGAAATGGGGATTTGCCGGTTGTATATATTTGTTTCGTTCGCCAGCTTTGACCTCTGACGAAGTCCCTAGAGACTAGGAAATGAATGTTGCGTGTTAATCCATTTTTCCCTGGCACCTGTGTGCACAAGAGTCCCTCGCCGCACAGGCAGATAACTCCGACTTCGGAGGTACTCATTTCTGCCGATAAGTAATTGATGTTTTTAAGCCGGGCCTCGCTGCTGAGACCAGGGGTGGTTGCAGAGAGAAAAAAATCATAAATAAAAATGTGAACCGGTGCAGCCAGGTTTTGAACCCACAACCTCTCTGTCTCGAGACCGGTGTCTTGCCTCGAGACCAACCAGCCCCATGTCCTGTTTTAAGGTGTGTGTCTGTCCGGGCAAGCAAACCCCTTATTTATCATTATGATTACTGCAACCAAACCCACCCCCCCCCCCCTTTCGATATAATGCCATGCTTTTATTTGTTTTCCATCTGAAAAGCCTTTGGAGATGGGGGATTATATGAAGTATTTCAGATTCACTTTTCACGTATATTTATTTGTTTTGTCCTGCAATAAAAAAAATGATGCTGCTGGCAGCTAACTTTCTCTCTCTCTTCTCTCTATATCTTTGTCTCTCAATCTAAATAAAAAGTAAAGGGACATATATTTTAATGGAAATATTGTAAAGTGTATATTGTCTATATACGTTGTGTTTTTCTTTTCTCTTTTCACTGATACATAAAAGGTGTCGTGGTTTATATCATTTGTCGTTCTTGAGTTGCTCGAATTGTCTGAATTAGTGATTTTCCTTTGTTGTTACATGTCTCTGTCACTGCATCTATCCACCAATCCTGGACATTTGATGTATGTGCAATAAGAAAAATAGCATCTACTGAGATGAAGTGTGTTAGACCAATTACATCAAACAGCCTGAGAGATAAGATCAGAAATGAAGAGCTGAGAAAAAAAAAAAACCAGGGAATAATCCCTGCCATATAATATATACAGAAACAACAGATATAATAGTTTGGCCACGTGACAAGGCAGCAAGATCAAAATACAAACACAACGAGCCTTCAATAAACGTTGCGAGAATATCAGACCCAAGGGCCGAGCACACAAAAAAGATAGATTGATGGAATATTAAAAACACTAAGAAACATAATAGAAGAGCGAAAGACCGCAAATTATATCTCCCCTAGACGCTGAAAGGCAAATGAGGAAGGAAAGAAGTATTATATTGAATTGTTTCGTCTGCACAAGGTTGTCGTGTCTGTTGTCACTATATTGTTCCGGTTCAAAGGGCTAAACTAGTCGAGATTTGTTTTTTATCCTCCCAACAAAATGGATGCGCCCATTTCGTTTTGTGAATTATCTGGCTTTGAATAACAGCAAGCTGCAAGACTTGCACCTGACATCATCAAGACAGAAATGATAGAGTCAGACATTGAAAGGCTGATCTCGTTCAGTCGGTAAATTTATTAAAACTGCATTCGTTCTAAACTTGTTCATCCCTGGGTGAAAAAAAAGAAGTTATAATTTGTTGTTTTTGTTTGTTACTACTAAAAATACTAAAATGAAAAAAAAATGTTACTCTCTACTGTTACTGACTAACTCAACTAACTGACTTAGAAGTTAGTCTAGTGACTTGGACTTGACTATGACTATGACAATTTGACGTTTGAAAGTGAAACCGTCGTTGAGTTTGAGAGTTTAACTTCAGACAAAATCAGTATTGAGTAATCTACTTAGTCTCACTTCATCATTCATAAATGATAAGATAATTTTAGATATTAATAATTATTGTGATTGTTCTAAGTTAACTAAGTAGAGTTCATGATCCAGTAACCAATTTAATCTTGATGTTTTTTTACTCGAAAGAGGAGTCAGTGTGTACCTGGTGAAGACTGAGAACTAAGAAGAATCATTCTCACAATTCATTATGATAATAGATGATAGAACCTATGCCCTATGCATATGACTTATTGACTGTTTACAGACAAATTCAAAATTTAAAAATTATTGCCAAACATCAGCTATGATGGTTTCCAACATATAATAAATAATCAAAGCTCTTGTGGCTATCATCAGTACCATATCTAGACAATCTAGTCTAGCTTCATGATGATGTCACCAGCTATGAGCAGACCAATGCTTTCTTTTTATTTATTAAGAACAATGTTAAAATTGCATACAGAGGAAGAACAAGATTTTGATGTGAAAATTTTAAAACTGAAAATACTTGCAGCCTGCTTTTCATTTCATCTTAGTCTCCACTTTTTTGTGTGTACAGCTTTGATCTTGCAGGTTGGCAGTTAATTATCTGAGTTGTCATCATTTGTTGGAAAAGTTACTATCCATCATAGTCAGTTTAGGGAACCACGATAGCTCAGTGGTTAGTGAACTGGACTACAAAGGACAAGGGGTAGAGTTCGATCCCAACCGACGGCTTCTGGGTTCACCCAGCCTTAAATGGGTACCGGATTTTTTTCTGGGAAAGTAAACTGAAGGGGGTGTTGTATTAAATTGAAGCCAGGCTCCTCCTGTGTTTTCGTCCTATGAAGAGTATTACTTTGACCGTTAACGTTCCTCCGCCATTGTGCCGCGACACCTCTATTTCCTTCTAATTTTATGCTCGTAGTTTCCATGCCTTGAGGATTCTGTTCTTCTTTTCTTCGTTATTTCTCTGACTCCTTCTTGATCGTTACTCCAAGGTGTTCACTTAACACTGGTGAGACCCTAAGTGACGAAGACCCTTACCTGAGACAAAATTGTACTTAATCATCAACTCAAGACATCGGCAATATTTTTCAAGGGCAGCCTTTATTATTTATGTATCTTCAGTCTGTTACGATTACAATTATTATATTCCTAACTCACTCTCTCATCCTTCTCTAACTATATGGTGCTAAAATATTCTAATTTTGATGTTGCCGCTATTCTATATTGGTCCGTTCCCCATCGAACGTCCCAACCTATCCTACCTAACTCTAAATTTTGGCTTTTAATTGTTACTAATCCATTCCGGATCTGTTAATATCGTCTTGTTTCCTGCTAAATATTCTCAATCTCTAACTACTCGTTATAATTCCAACTGCTGTCCATCTCTATCTTTCTCTGCCCTGGCCAATCTCTAGGTCTTCATTATATTTCCTACTGCTCCACAGTGTTCCAACTGCTGCCAATCTCTAGGTCTTCATTATATTTCCTACTGTTCCACAACGTTCCAACAGCTGCCAATCTCTAGGTCTTCATTATATTTCTTACTGCTCCACAGTGTTCCAACTGCTGCCAATCTCTAGGTCTTCATTATATTCCTACTGTTCCACAACGTTCCAACAGCTGCCAATCTCTAGGTCTTCATTATATTTCCTACTGCTCCACAGTGTACTGCCGCTCTCCTCGGCTGCCAATGTCTAACTCTTCTCTGCCATACATCGTCCGCTCTCCTCGGCTGCCAATGTCTAACTCTTATCTTTCATACTTCGTCCGCTCTCCTCGGCTGCCAATGTCTAACTGATTTTCATCGTAATCTCTTCACAACCGTTTCTATCTCCACGTCATACAAATTCCGTCATAGATTCCTATTTCGTCATTTCTTCTTCAGTATACTTCTGTGCTTAATTTTTTTCTTCCCCATCCTTCATCCCTTGGTGTGCAATTCCCTGTCATACTATTTTCCCTGCTATAAACCAGCACGGGCGTAATACGACCACATTACCCCAAAAATCATGTGCTGAAGGTCTGTAAAATATATGGTCACTAACACCATATTTCCCTAAACGCCACTTGGCGTGACGGGGGTACTTTACTTTACTACTATAGTCAGTTTGGGGGCAAGCTGTCAGTTACTCACAGCTGATGGCTTGTATCAGGATTAGTGAACCAGAACTATTCAGACCAAACTCCACTCCTTCACAGGGCTTCTAGAAACAGATAAATCAGTCTAGTCTGACCAAGTGAGTATGGAAGAGGGATAGCAACCCAGTACTCAAAAATGCCATGCTGAAGTCACATGTGTTATGCAAATAAACCACAACACAATGTATCTACTTACACCAAACATCCTTTTTAAGATGGATGATGAAGAAGATGGTTAATTACTTTAGTAGTCATTGGGTAAATGCCACAAAGAAAGAATAGTCAGTTATGTTTCACATTCTACATTTTTAAGAATTACTTTTTTTTAAAAATGTATATTATTGTTCTGAATAAAATTATTGGATGTCATACATCATTTTACAGAATAATTTTGAAGTTACTGTAGACAACTGAAATGAGTAGTGAGGATGTTCTAAAAGAGGTTAAAGCAAATAGAAAGCTTGTTTCCTATAATTTGTTTGTTTCAAGAAAAACAATCATAATTTTGTTGGCTTTGTAATAAAACGAATCACCTGGAGTGTATTGAGATAACTGGAAAATTGAGGGAAACAAAGGTAAAATATAACGGACATTTGAAGAAAATAGTTTGGTAGGATATCAACAACAGAACTGATATACTGCTGTAGAGATAGAAAGTTGTGGAGAGACATGATCGTTTATGCCAATAATCATGGTACTTGATGATGATTTTTTTGTATATTTGATAATTACTCCTAACTGTAATTATTAACATGTTTTTTCTCATTTTGTTCTTAGTCTAGGTGATTTGTTCTTACTGTTTTCATAAATCTTTATTCTAACTGGCCCATGTTGCTGCTGGGGCCCTTACTATGGTCAGGGAACAGAGAATAGGGCCACGATCATCCACCAATGATGTCAAGAGGCAAAAATGGAGAATATGGGATAGGCAAATAAACTGTCACCAGTGAACAAAAATTCTACAGATTACAAAAGTACAGAAAAGGGAGGGACTCTGGAAGCAGAGAGGATGAAGTCATTCAGACAAATCCAAATGAACCTTGATTTAGAACTAGAAGAAATAGAAAAAATATTCAGGTATAGAGATCGATGGAGAGACCTTGTCTGTGGCCTGTGTCCCCAAAGAAAGCCTGAAAGGATTTGATAGATAGTTATACAAGCAGCAGTGTTAATGATAGTAATAGCTGTTCATTGTAAACAGTGATGATAAGCATCTTTTCTCGTGTAGTTGCACCTGAGGTGTCTATTGGCATAGAATCTCCTGCCATATGTTTCAAAACATATGATCATAGATAATCATATGCGTAAAGTAAAAAAAAAAGTAAATGTTCCCTCCATGCCTTGCTAGGTGTATGAAGAATATGGTGTTAGTGACCATATTTTTCTATAACTCTGCGCATTTTTGTGTGATGTGGGCAGAATCATGCCAGGCTGCCTTTACTTCCTGCAAAAATTTCTGATACCTGTTTGAAACTTGGAGCCTTGTTGGTCTGGAAAAAAATGAGCCACTTCTGGGGATTGGGCTCAGACCCTTCTGATCAGGAAGAAAGCATCCTAACCACTCATCAACATGCTCCTAATCATATGGGTGTTGCTTGTCATATGAAAGATGAATAGATTTTATCATTTCTGGTTTGAAATCATTTTTAATCACAAATGTTATGTAAATTGAAGATACAACTCTCTTAATCAACTTAATTTTACCATTGAAGATTTATAATGAAGATTATGTTTTATTAATAAATGAAACAACAACAAAATTAGTAATGATGGCTATACATTAATTAAATTTATGTGGTAAACATTCATGGCCATGTATGCGATGACAAGTATTTTTGTGTCATTAAATAAAAAAGCAATTCATTTTTATTTGCAGCTTTTCCAGCTATGCAGCTATAATTCCTGTGTTTCTATACCTCCCTATTGGACTAGTACTGGGCCTAATTAGGCTTTGCATTTTTGTGCATATCTGTCTTTTGTCATACCTCTTACCAAGTAGCTTCCGTTCAGAAGGTTTGTATAACAGTAATAATGATATAATAGATGTTACAATAATCATAATTTGTACAGAATTAGTAATATCTTAATATCGTGACATATGTTTATGTTTAGTTGCACACAAATATTAGGTAGTTAAAAAGAAAAAAACAAAATTGAGTACCGTCTCACTATCAAGGGTTGGCTACCAACCGCCATTCCACTCTGTCTGTTGCTTTTATAGTGAAGGTTATCATTGGTTGACTTATTCATCTTTTGATGTTACTCGTCCATGTTAGTCTTGGTCTGCCTCTGTCTCTTTTACCATGGTATTTTCTCTTCAAAGATTACTTTTAGTAGGCCGCTGTGTCTTTTAATATTAGCCCAAAATCTCATTTGCCTTGTTTCAATTGTGCTTAGTAGTTCTCTTTTCATTTTTAGTTATTTTATTTCTTCATCATTTGTTTTCTTTCTATTCTTCTATAAATTCACATTTCAAGGCTTCAATTTTCTTGTCTGTTTTCTTGTCTGGTTATCAAGGTTCATTTTGGATTTGCCTGAATGACTTTATCCTCTCTGCTTCCAGAGTCCCTCCCTTTTCTGTACTTTTGTAATCTGTAGAAATTTTTCTTGTCCATGTTTCTGCACCATACAAGCATTTTGAGAAGACATAACATTTTGCTATCTTAATTATAGCCATGGTGTTATTTGTCTTGATGTTAGAATATTTTTCATGGCATTAAAATTGCTTTTTACCATTCCATACCTATTTCAGTTTTACATGCTCCATCTCTGGTTATAATATGTCCAAGTTAGTTGTAGCTTTCAAATGTCTCCAGGTCTATTCCTTCCACTTTGATATCATAGGTTTTAAGTTTGTTTATTTGCATGTACTTGATGACTAAAGAATAACACCTCTTTGACATCCACCCATAAAAGGACGTTAAGTGGGCGTGCCTGTTTCATGTTGTTGTTTGCAGTAAAATTGATATTTGCGCCTTTCGGCCCAACACATCCAACTTCTGCACGACATTTTTTAGTACAAGGTTGTCTTCCCTCCTTGATCCCTACTCACTTGGCTAGACTAGACAGGTTTGTCTGTTTCTGGAGGCACCATGGAGAGATGGAGCAGGGTCTGGATGGTTTTGATTCACCAATCCTGGCACAAATAATAGCTTTGGTTGCTGATAACTTCCAGCTCTGCTGCTGTGAGGTGCCATAGCCTCCTAGGTTTTGAGTCCAAAATCTTTTCTTTGTTTATTATCATAGTTTTTGTCCTTTTGATATTCATATCTAATCCATATTTTTTGCTTGTCATGTTTATTTCATTATGTAATTGTTGATCTACAAGATTTTCTGCTAGTAATACTGTATCCTCAGCATATCTTAGGTTATTGATTATCTTTACATTGATGTTTAGGCCTGGATTTTCTGTGATGTTTTTAAAGGTTGCTCAGTGTATATAGATTGAACAAGCTTGGTAATAGGATGCATCCTTTACTTACTCCTCTCTTTTATATTAATAGATGTAGAGTTCTCTTTGTTATATTTTATTATTGCTGTTTGCTTCCAATATAAATTACATATCTATCTATCTTTCGTTCGCCTGAAGTATTGTCTATATCAGCAATGTCGTTTCCTGTATAAATTTTACTGTCTGTTGTAATTCTTGCAGTGGCCCATATAGTTTTGTCTGTAGTGTTGTATCTATGGGCCAATGGATTTTCCTCAGTCTACTATATTCAGTGCAGTCTTGAAGTATGTGTTCAGCAGTCTGGGGTGCCTGTCCACATGTACAAGTAGTTGATGTGCCGATCTTGAATTTTGTATACATGTGACTATGGAGTCGATTGTGTCCTGTTCTTAGGCGTATAATGATAACTTGTTCATATCTATTCATATTATGAAAGGCATCCTGATTTGGGGCTTGTGGTCCTCTGATTGATTTGATTATCTGTTTCTTATGATGGTATGTACTGGTGTATCTAGTTGTGTGCCTGTTGAACCTTCCTTTGCCAACTGATCTGCTTTCTCATTTCCTGGTATTCCACAGTGAGACGGGATCCACTGCAGGGCAACCCTGTGGTGCTTGCAGAGTTCAGTCAATAAGGTCTGCAGATGTGGTAATTTCTGGATTGTAGTGCCTGGAGTACTGATCTTGCATCTGTCAAAAACACTACAGGCTGTGGGCTAAGATTACTGTTCAGCAGTTTTTCTATTGCCAACTTTATTGCTGGTATTTCTGCATCATAATTGTGACAATATTTCCCTGTTGCTATTTTATTCATATCCCTAGTGTTATTTGGGTACTCTATATATGCACCTGCTCCCCCATTCTTTACTGCATTCTGTGCTGATCCATCCGTGTACACACGGATCCATAGGTCTTGTGGGTATTCTTCATCCAGGAAACTGAGAGTTATTGTTTTTCGCTGTAGACTATTTTGTTCCTCTTTGTCAACTATTCCTTCACTTCTGTCCGTATTTGAACTGATAATCCTGATTCATCTGTCCAGGGAGTCTGTTCTGGTATGGGCAGAAGGGGTTTAACAACTCTTGGCATGTCTGGTGTTTGTCTACTAATACGCTTGGCTTGGTGGATAAAGCTGCTTCTCTTAAGTCGTCCCAATGCAAGATTTTGGAATCTGTCCTTCATTGGATGTCTCGGCATGCATACACATTTTTCTGCCTGTATCAGCACCTTTGTGTCTCTCCGTTCTCTCAGTGCTGGTATCCTCCACAATTTCTCCATCTCCAATATTGGTGTTGATTTCATTGCTCCTGTGATGACCCTAAGTGCCTGGTTTTGTACTTTATCCAGTTCTTGCAATGTGGTGTTTGATGCTGAGCACCATGCGGATGATCCATATTCTAAATGTGGGCGTATACTCTGTTGGTAAACTTTACTGAGTATTTTCCCACTCGCACCCCATGTGGTTCCACACAACTTTCTTAGAATAGCCAATTTCCTCCTTGCTTTTTGGGTTGCCTTATTTATCTGCTGTTTCCAAGATAGTTTGTTATCAAATGTAACTCCGAGATATGTAGCTTGTATGTCTTCTTTCACAGGCTCATTGTTTATGTAGATGGCTCCTGCTTTTTGTTTTGGGGAGAGTGTGAAAAGTGTAGTGCTGCATTTGTCTGTATTGATGCTGATACACCATCTATTTGTCCATGAATTCAGTGCATTCATAGCTCTTTGTAGCAATTTGGAGGCCACTGTTGCATACTCCTCTGTGCACCACATTACCAAGTCATCTGCATACATTGCCACTTTGATGCCATGTGGTAGTTCAGTAACTAGGTCATTGATGTAGATCAGAAAAAGTGTTGGAGATAGTACCCCTCCTTGTGGAACGCCCTGGCGCAATAAGACCTTCTTACTCTTAAGACCATCCAATTGCACTCTGGCTCTCCTGTTATGCAGGTATGCTTTGACCCATTTGTACATCCTGCCATTTACTCCATAATTTCTCAGTTTCTTCAAAAGCCCTTCCTTCCATACCTTATCAAATGCTTTCTTTAGGTCTATCCATGCTGCTAGTACCAGTTTCTTTTCTTGAAACGCATCTTCAATTTCCTGGGAAAGATAGGTTGCTTGATCTTCGGTAGAGTAACACTGTCTAAAGCCTGCTTGTTGTGGGACAAGGAGATTTTCACTTTCCAGGTACCACTGCAGTCTGAGATTGATTATACGTTCCATTGTTTTACACAAACAGCTTGTAAGGCTGATTGGTCTATAGCTGGATGTCATTGAACCATCTTTTCCTGGCTTTAGTAATGGTATCATAATTGCTTCTCTCCATGCCTGTGGCACTCTACCTGTGATCCAGCAAATGTTGTAGATCTGCAGTAGTTTTGCTTTAGCTGCAGTTCCCAAGTTCTTAATCATTTCATTGGACACTCCATCATTGCCTGGTGACTTTTTCATTTTTAATTTGGATATTGCCAGCTCTAGCTCTCTTTGTGTAATGGGTGTTTCCATTACTTCATGTGTGGTCTCTTCTTGTCTTGCATTTTGTTGTTTTAAACGGGTCTCTTGTCGTTTTTCTAGACTAATTTCAATATTATTGTCATTTGCAAAGGAGTCTGCAAAGTAATTTGCTGCATGTTTACCTGTTAGAATGTTTCCATCCTTCTTCAGTGTAATTTTGGTGTTCCTTTCTGTACCCTCATCATTCAGCTGTTTTACAAGCTTCCACACTTTTCTTGTGTCTCGTTCAAGATTCAAGGACTCTGTTTTCTCTTTCCAGCTTCTCCGTCTGGCTTGTAGTTTAGCCCGTTGAAATTTGGCTTTAGCATGCTGGTAGTTGTTGTGGTGTTCTTGGCAAGGGTTATTTTCTGCTTGCTTTCGAGAAGTTTCCGTGTCATTGTGCAGTTGCTCTAGTTCACTACTCCAGTATGGTTTGTAGTGTTTCCGTGCCCCTCTAGGTATTGTTTCACTGGCAGCTTGTATTATTAGTCTACTGAATTCATCAACTATTTTGTTGATGTCTCTATCTGTATTTATATCTTTAGTCAGTACACTGGTGTAGTGTTGATACATTTTCCAGTCTGCCTTTTTGTAATTCCATCTGGAGAGAGTGCTGCTCTCCCTGATGGCCTTATTTTGTACCACTAAAAAGACTGGTCGGTGGTCGCTGCCTCCAAGTTGTTTCCCAACAATTCGTGTGATATTCCAATCCAGGTCTGGTGAATGGAAAGCAAGGTCTGGTGTAGATGTGGTATGCCATGATCTGGAGTAGAATGTTGGTGGATCTGTTGCCTGGTTTAATAGTATAAGCCCATTGTCATCCTGCCAATTTTCAAGCTCTTCACCTCTCTTGTCCATATGTTCATAGCCCCAGCTCTGTGAGTGGCTGTTAAAGTCTCCACATACAATTATTCTTTCTTTTAATGTAATTGTGTCTAGTGCTAGTGGGCGGTCACTCGGACAGTAGTAGTTAAGTAGATGGAAGTCTGTATTTCCTGTCCTGAGGTGCATTATTTGATATTCCGCCCCATCCATATACACTTCAATCTGACATGCATTAATGTTGTTCCTTACAAGAGTCAGTATTCCGCCCTTTTGTCTATTATTCTGTCAGATCGGTAGCACTGGTATCCTCTAATCTTCAAGGCTATGTCGTTGTTTAGATGGGTTTCCTGCAAACAGCATATGCTTACTTGTTCTTCATGCAGGATATTTTCTAATTCTATCTTTTTACTGTACCCATCTCTTTTGCTGTTGATGCCTTCAGCATTCCAGTGCATTATTTTTAGTGGTCTTATTTTGGATTGGCCAGTAGCTCTATTCTCTCGCCCCCTGACTCCACAGAGCGGTTGAGAAGGACATCCAGTAATAGAGGTTGGGCCCTTTCGAGGCTGAGGACCCGGCGCTGCTCCTGCCTGAGTGCCCATCACAGGGCGAGTGCCATATCGATTTGCGGTTATAGACATACTTCCATTTGCGTTGAGTGCGTGGCATCCTGATTGTCGTGCGCCTTTTGGCTGGTTGCCTCCGACTTCAGCACTTGAACTTGCTAGAGCAGACTGTGGTCTTGCTCGGTTGTAGGAAGGCCTGGCCAGTCTTAGTTTTCAGTCCCTGGTGACTGTTAAGCCCCATCCCCACGACAAGGAGCTGGCCTTGATGAGGAAATTACATATTATTTGTATGTCTATGTCATCTAAATGTATATCTTTTAGGCAGTCTATAAGTTGTTTATGGTGTATTCTGTCAAAAGCTTTGGTATGGTCTATGAAGCAGGCGTATTTTGGTTTGTTTACTTCTGTGTACTTTTTTCGTCTCGCTGGTTTTCCTAAATCCCAATTGGTCTTCTAATTCCATATTGATTTTATTCTGAATTTTTCCTCAAAAGATATATTCAGGACACAATAGACAAATATGGCTGACCACTGTAAAAGTGATTAAAGCCTCATCATGTATAAAGAACGCCATGGAGAGGAATTCTAACATATATATATATATATATCTTCTTTCTTCTTCCAGCTCACTGTGGATTATAAATCATTAGCTAACACTTTCTAAGCTGTTCTGTTTCTTGCCATTCTTTTAAGATCTTTTCATGTCATCACCATCATCCCCTCTTCATCTCTGCATTTTCCTGTCTTCTCCAAGTATATTTTGATCTTCCTTTTTGTCTGCTTGCCTGGGGATTCTAAAAAAAGGTCGTCGTGTAATACTTTTAATTGGCTTTCGCAGCCTCTGTCCTGTCCAGCGCCATCATCTTTGATGATTGATATCATCATGTGTCATGCTGGTTGGTATAGGCAGATCATGTTTTTCCACAATTTTTTTTCACAGTTTGTTGTATCAATTCGGTTGTTGACTGTTTACCATGCCACGACACCAAGCTATATTGTATATTCGCTCTTTGTCACCCATCATCTATCTTTACCCTTATTTTGTCAGTTGTAACCAAGTGTTCCAACTTTCCTCTTATCATTGTGTGCCTGAAAAGTGTTGATTATTTCTTTCTGATATATTTCTTGGAGTTTTTTTTTTGCATTTGTTTCTTTGAGAATTTCCTCTGGTCTTTTTAGCTGTCCAGAGAACTCCCAACAGTCTTTTAAAAATCCCAAATTTATGGCCTAAAGTCATTTTTTTTTTCATTTATTTGTCTACTCTTTATGATTCATTTCTATAAGAAAGAATTGGCTCTATATAGCACAGATAAACTCACTTTCTATTGACATAGACTTATTGCACAAGATGTTTTTCATTTTCTAAAATAGTGGTGGGAAAATTAAACACAATCCTGTTGATGATTTTAGAAACATTTCTCAGTAAAAGTTTTAATAAATTGTAAGATTATTTTGTTATTGATTTTGAGTGAACAACTATCACTTTTTAAAACAACATCCTTGAAAACCAATGATAACATTCTAATATCAGAAAGCACCATTAGAATATAGCAAATGGTAAGAAATATGCTAATTAGAATGTTTCTAAAAATGACATGAAGGGTTGGCTCGAGAGTTTTTGCCTTCTCCATCGTGAGCCACAATTTGTTCAACCTATTGTCTCCTTTTCAGATTAAGAAATTTTAGATAAAAGTACATTTGTGTATAAATTGTTTTTTTTTAAATAGTGTTTTCACCATGTATTTAAAAAATAAAATTTAGTTAGGATTGACACAGTGAGACAGAATGATTCATGGCAGGAAATTGTAGTCTGTATTAATATAGTTACTATTGACACTGTGGGACAGAATGATAGTTGTCAGCTTGTATTAATGTAGTTACTTTTGACACATTGAGACAGAATGATAGTTGTCAGCTTGTATTAATATAGTTACTATTGACACATTGGGACAGAATGATAGTTGTCAGCTTGTATTAATATAGTTACCATTGACACATTGGGACAGAATGATAGTTGTCAGCTTGTATTAATATAGTTACTATTGACACATTGAGACAGAATGATAGTTGTCAGCTTGTATTAATATAGTTACTATTGACACATTGGGACAGAATGATAGTTGTCAGCTTGTATTAATATAGTTGCCATTGACACATTGGGACAGAATGATACTTGGAAGGAAATTGTAGTCTGTATTAATGTAGTTACTATTGACACATTGGGACAGAATGATAGTTGTCAGCTTGTATTAATATAGTTGCCATTGACACATTGGGACAGAATGATACTTGGAAGGAAATTGTAGTCTGTATTAATGTAGTTACTATTGACACGATGGGACAGAATGATAGTTGTCAGCTTGTATTAATATAGTTACTATTGACACATTGGGACAGAATGATAGTTGTCAGCTTGTATTAATATAGTTACTATTGACACATTGGGACAGAATGATAGTTGTCAGCTTGTATTAATATAGTTGCCATTGACACATTGGGACAGAATGATACTTGGAAGGAAATTGTAGTCTGTATTAATGTAGTTACTATTGACACTGTGACAGAATGATTGTTGTCAGCTTGTATTAATATAGTTACTATTGACACATTGGGACAGAATGATAGTTGTCAGCTTGTATTAATATAGTTGCCATTGACACCTTGGGACAGAATGATAGTTGTCAGCTTGTATTAATATAGTTACTATTGACACATTGGGACAGAATGATAGTTGTCAGCTTGTATTAATGTAGTTACTATTGACACATTGAGACAGAATGATAGTTGTCAGCTTGTATTAATATAGTTACTATTGACACTGTGACAGAATGATTGTTGTCAGCTTGTATTAATATAGTTACTATTGACACATTGGGACAGAATGATAGTTGTCAGCTTGTATTAATATAGTTGCCATTGACACATTGGGACAGAATGATAGTTGTCAGCTTGTATTAATATAGTTACTATTGACACATTGGGACAGAATGATAGTTGTCAGCTTGTATTAATGTAGTTACTATTGACACATTGAGACAGAATGATAGTTGTCAGCTTGTATTAATATAGTTACTATTGACACATTGGGACAGAATGATAGTTGTCAGCTTGTATTAATATAGTTGCCATTGACACATTGGGACAGAATGATACTTGGAAGGAAATTGTAGTCTGTATTAATGTAGTTACTATTGACACATTGGGACAGAATGATAGTTGTCAGCTTGTATTAATATAGTTGCCATTGACACATTGGGACAGAATGATACTTGGAAGGAAATTGTAGTCTGTATTAATGTAGTTACTATTGACACATTGGGATGGAATGATAGTTGTCAGCTTGTATTAATATAGTTACCATTGACACATTGGGACAGAATGATACTTGGAAGGAAATTGTAGTCTGTATTAATGTAGTTACTATTGACAATATGGGATAGAATGATAGTTGTCAGCTTGTATTAATATAGTTACCATTGATACATTGGGACAGAATGATACTTGGAAGGAAATTGTAGCCTGTATTCATGTAGTTACTATTGACAATGTGGGACAGAATGATAGTTGTCAGCTTGTATTAATATAGTTACTATTGACACATTGGGACAGAATGATAGTTGTCAGCTTGTATTAATATAGTTACTATTGACACGGTGGGACAGAATTTTACTCATCAGCTTGTATTAATGTAGTTACTATTGACACATTGGGACAGAATGATACTCGACAACTTGTATTAATGTGACTTGAATGGGTTTTTCATATTAATCTGTTGCATTTTTACAATGTGTATATGTAGACGTATTGAGACTTATAAGAGTGTATGAAAAATGATTGCATGGCTGTATACAAATTACAGGCAACCCATATAAGTTGAGCTATTTTATCTTCATTCTTCACTTGACAGTGACAATACATACTGGAATTGTGCAATTATATATTCACAGAATAATTCTGGGAGTTATGCTGTCTGTCACTGGTCTTCCCATCTCAGTCCAAGGAGTGCTGAACACCGATGTCAAGAAAAGAATCCTCGTGGCCAATCATGTTACCAATTTTGATCCATTATTCTTTCATTTCTTCACCCAAATGTTCTCGTAAGTTGCTATAGGATCATCAAATATTTTCACAAGTTTGGTAGGGAAACAACTAAATTTTCATTTGGAGGTTAGAGAAACATCAAGTATTTATATATATATAGGTAGAAAAATATCACAGGCTTTTGTATGTAGGTAGAGAAACATCAAATATTTTCATATGTAGGTAGAGGGGGACTGGTTGGTCTCAAGGCAAGATGCCGGCCTCGAGACAGAGAGGTTGTGGGTTCAAATCCAGGCTATCACCGGTTGGGATTTTTATTTATGATTTCTCTCTGTGGCAACCACCCCTGGTCTTAGCAGCGAGGCCCAGCTTGAAACATCAATTACTCATTGATGGAAAAAATATGAGTACCTCCAAAGTCGGAGTTATCTGCCTGTGCGGCGAGGGACCCCTGTGCACACAGCTGGCAGGGAGAAATGGATTAGCACGCAAAATTCAGTTCCTAGTCTCTAGGAACTTCCTCAGAGGTCAAAGCTGGCGAGAGAAAAAAAAAATGTAGGTTGAGAAATGTCAAACATTTTCATGTTTGGTAGTGAAACATGAAATATTTTCATGTGCTGAAAGAGACATGTAAAATGTTTTCATATATAGGTAGTAAAGCAATATCTGAATGTAACCATAATTGGATAGAAAAGCTTTCAATTTTTATTGTAAATAAATAAAGGGATGATATCATGTTTTGCTAATTAAGTCATTCATTCATTCGTTGAGTGTTGTCTTCGAAGGTTGGCTACCATGGAGCGCCATTCCACCATGTCTCTTGCTTTGATGGTACAGATTGTCTTAGGCTCATTTGTTTATCTTTTGATGTTACTTGTACATGTTATTAGTCTGCCGCTTTTACCTTGTATTTTCCCTTTCAAGATTACTTTTAGTAGGCTGCTGTGTCTTTTAACATGCCCCAAAAATCTCATTTGTCTTCTTTGAATTGTGTTTAGTAGTTCTTTTGTCATTTTTAGTTGTTTTAAGATTTCATCGTTTGTTTCCTTTTCTTTCCATCCTATTCTATCAATCCACATTTCAAAGGCTTAAATTTTATGTTCTGTTTTCTTGACAGAAAACATTGATTGTTAATGTCCATGTTTCTGCATCGTACAGAAATGTTGAGAAGATATAACATTTTGCTATTCTTAGTTTTAGCCATGGTATAATTTGTTTTGAAGTTTTTTGTTAATGCATCCCTTGATTTTATCTGTCTTGACAAACTTTTCTTGACCTTTATGTAACTTCAGTAGTATTTAAACTTACTAGTCTATTTTATATTAATGAAAATAGACAAATAAAAAATAGCACAGAAATGGGCTAAAACAGTTGGCTCTGAGCTCAGACTATGAGCTCTGTCAAGACAACACTGTCGATCAAGCTAAAGAGTCAAATGCAAAGAATATAAACATATGTGATGTAGTTTGTTTTTAAGAAAGACTTAGCGCTCTCTTAGAATATATTCAGAATGTGTCACCTGTTTCTTATTGTTTTGATTTATCTCTAGGTGCTTGAAAGTCCTGGTTGTGTAAAAAATCAGCTGAAACCATCCAAGACATTTGAGTTACCCTCTGACAAAAATCGCAGTGATGTACTCAGTTTGGTTAAAGAGAAAATTATAGGTAATGGTACTCTCACATTCTATCTATCTATTGACCTTTTGAGCCGTAGCCGGCCCATAGGGCGTAGACCAAGATACTCCCTCTCTTATCTGAATTTTTGTTCTAGCAGTCTTCAATTCTTTTAAAGATATTTTATAAAATCTCGCCATTTGTCTCTGTTCTGTGCAAGCAGCTCTATTTCACCAATGGAGCAGATTCCTGCTGCTTTTGCCTCTCTCATTAATGTTCTTCTCAGTGTCTCTCGGGGTCTTCCTCTTTTCCTCTTACCTGTTGTTTCCCACATGAGGGCTTGCTTTGCTATTCGGTTATTGTCTCTTCTCATCACATGTCCAACATATGACCATCGTCTTTTCTTTATTACTGAAGATATTAGTGGTTGATTGGTGATTTCTCTAATTTCCTCATTTGTTTTGAATTCGTTCCACGCGATACCAAGTATTTTCCTTAGACATTTATTTTCAAATGCATTCAACTTTGTTTCTATATCTCTTGTTGTTTTCCAGCTTTTACACGCATACATAAGGGTTGATAGTACGTTTGATTTGAATAGTCGTAAGTTTTGTGTTTGTGCAGTACTAACACATTGTGTTTGTGTTTGTACTCTCACATTACTACCTCAATAATTATAAACAATAAGTCTTCAAATTAAAAAGTTTTTTTTGTATATATCAGTAGCATAATTTATTTGTGAGGGATACATTTTATTTGATAAAAATCTTCTTTGCTTGGTCACAGACTGACAAAGCAGTCAGTGGAAATATATATATATATAGTATGTCTCAATGAGATTGAGATGCTTGCACAGAACAGAGACAAATGGTGAGATTTGATAAAAGATCTTTGCAAGAATTGAAACTGCTTGAAGGAATAATTTTCTGAACAGGGAAAGAGTATCTGTGTCTATGCCCTTTGGGCTGGTTACGGCTCGAAAGGTTGATAGATAGTTGCCTTGTGGTGTCTGTAGGGCATCAACACAGTTTCTTCACTTCATGCAGTCCATTCTTTTAGAGTACCCCATATCTGGCCCATACTCTTCATCTGTGTTTCTACTGACCACCACCAGGTTCTTATCTACCTCACTTTTACCTGCCCTCTGAGGTCTACGTTGTGGTAGTTTTTGTGATTGTTTCTGGATCTTTCAGAGCACATACTGTATCCTGCCCTTTCATCTGTTTGTTATTGTTTGTATTATCCCCACTTAATTGCTAATTTTCTCCTTCTACTTCATGTTTGTTATTTTGTGTATTATCCCTTCTTAATTGCTCATTTTCTCCTTCTACTTTAACTGTTTGTTATTGTGTATATCTCCACTTAATTGTCCTTTTCTCCATCATCGACATTCATGATTTATTGAGTTTAGTAATCTGGACTCTCTTTTTAAGTCTGCTGTCTCTTTCATGGTTTAAGTTCCACCCTACAGTTTCTCTTTCAAGGTAGTAAGTGTGGGCCACATTTTTCTATACAATCTTCTTACTGGAGACAGACTTGTAGGTTGTGTTTTGCTGTCTTGTCTGCTAGGGTGCAGTGGCACAGATTGATGGTACTTGAATTATTGGTAGACATAATATAATTTTTTCAAAGACATGTATGATGGTTACACATGTGCAGTTCGAACAGAGGAAGGACTGAGCGAATGTTTCCCAATAGAAACTGGGGTTAAACAAGGATGTATTTTATCGCCCTTGTTATTTGGAATTGTTATGGACTTCATAATGAAGAAATGCTGCACTGGTAATAAAGGCATCGAATGGATACAAGGAGACCATTTGGAGGACCTCGACTTTGCTGATGACATAGTTCTCACAGCAGTCAGATAAAAACGATGCAGGAAAACACAAATGAACTATCATCAATAGCCAGCAAAATTGGGCTTGAGGTCAAACTTGAAAAGACTAAAGTCATGAAAAGTTTAATTCCAACAAGTGACAAAATATACATGGAAAACAAACCAGTAGAAGAGATCGATCACTTTATCTATCTTGGAAGTCACATTGATCGAGAAGGGGATAGAGCAAAGAAATTAGAATCAGACTGGCTAAAGCAGCAATGTCTTTCAGAAGCCTTGAAAAGTTGTGGAAATCAAAACTCATTAGCACAAACACAAAACTTAGGCTATTCAAATCAAATGTACTATCAACCCTTACGTATGCGTGTGAAAGCTGGAAAACAACAAGAGATATAGAAACAAAGTTGAACGCATTCGAAAATAAATGTCTAAGGAAAATACTTGGTATAGAATGGAACGAATTCAAAACAAACGAGGAAATTAGAGAAATCGCCAATCAACCACTAATATCTTCAGTAATAAAGAAAAGACGATGGTCATACGTTGGACATGTGATGAGAAGAGATAATAATCGAATAGCAAAGCAAGCCCTCATATGGGAAACAACAGGTAAAAGAAAAAGAGGAAGACCCAGGGAGACACTGAGAAGAACATTGATGAGAGAGGCAAGAGCAGCAGGAATCGGCTCCCTCAATGAGATAGAACTGCTTGCACAGAACAGAGACAGATGGCGAGATTTGATAAAATATCTTTAAAAGAAAACTGCTAGAACAAAAATTCATATAGGAGAAGGTGTATCTTGGTCTACGCCCTATGGGCCGGTTACGGCTCGAAAGGTCAATAGATAATATAATTAGTAATTTTTGTATTTTACTAATTATCACAATCAATTGGGGGCAAAGGTGCCCTCTGTACCAAGGCTTAAAGTAGTCAATGGCTCATTGCTTTACTGCTTGCATCAAGATCAGTGAACCAGAACTGTCATAATCCTACTCCTGCTCTTTACATGACCTTAGTAATAGACAAACCAATCTGGCCAAATGTGTGGGAATTGAGAGTGAAGGCAATCTAGTACTGAGAAATGCCATGCTGAAGATGGATGAGTTGGGGCAAGACATAAGTTTGGCACCACAACACATAAACATGCACTTAATGTCCTTTTTAGGATGAACAATGCAGAGGAGTACTTACTAGGTGAATACAGCAGCAGAAGTAGACAAGCGGTTTAATTGGAATTGGAAGAGAAATAGTCTAATTTTGAGGTTCAGACGTCTATAAATAATGCTGATGTTTTCAGTTGTTGCAAGTTTATGTAATACCTATTGCTTTGCTTTTTTATTGCCAGCAAGTGAAGAAGCCTTACTATTTTTCCCAGAGAAGTTAAAAACAAATGGGAAAATCAGTTTACTGAAATTTAGGTAAGAACTTGCAAGTGGAAGATAAGATATATTCCAATAACTTATACTGAAAATAATATATGTTGATTTTTCTATAACAATACTTCTATTTGTGCTTACCAAAACATAGTTATATAACCTTTATTAGTCATTTTTTCCCCCCACATCTGGCAACTTTTTCTGAATGTTTTACAAATAAAGAACCAGCTTTGGTCAACAGCTAAAAATGTGGCCCATTTCTGAAGAAAAAAAAAAGTCAGCTTGTTTCATACCTAAGATCAGATATCATTTTTTAATTTGCAGAATACCCAAGATAAAATTTTTGTCTTTGTTCTCTCTTTTTTTTAATTATTATAAATACTTTAAAATTAGACAAAAGGCACTAAGTTTGACCTAGCAGAACACAAGCAAATTATCACCATAATATTACTAAGGAAACTATATAGCCCAATATGTGACTCACTGCATATATTTATATTTTTTTAAATTGCAAGCTATATTAAAAATATGTGGATATGATATACTTTCCATTTGTTTTCATCCACAGCCATTTACCTTTTGAAGTGGACTATCCAATACAGCCAGTAAGCTTTCACTATTTCTTATTATCATAACACAACAGGTCCAACAACATTAGAAAATGTTGCATGTTTTTTCTTTAAGAACATAATGTAGAGAATATAACTATAATTTGACATATGATCATAAGTAGCTTCTAAAATAATTGGTTACAACAGACTTATAGTTGTATAAATTATTAGCTACAAAACACAATAATAATAACAACCACTAGGCCAAGGTGCTTGACAGCAACGAAGCTGAAGTTGCCAGCAAATCATAGCTTATGACTTGAGCGCCAGGATTGATGATCCAGAACCATTCAGACCCTACTCTACTTCTTTATGGTGCTTCTAGTAACAGACTAACCAATCTAATTTTCCCAAGTAAATAGGGATTGAGAGGGAAGGCAGCCCAGTACTGAAAAATGTCGTTCTGAAGTCAGGTGTTTTGCGCTGAAAGGCACAATTATCACAGTTCTTCTGCATACCACAACACAACACATACATGTTGGGGACCTTGGTAGCCTATTTGGGAAAACCACCCGACTGGACTATCGACGTTCGGACAACCCGCGTTCGATTCCCGCTGGGAGCAGTATGATTTGTACTGGTTGGGAAAAAAAAAAATGCCCCCACGGTTGACCCAGCCGTTGGCAAAATTGGGTACCAGGGTATTACCCTGGGAAGGTGAGGAATGCCACTTCGCATCTGAGTTTCGATGCTTGAGGTGACACTATACAGAAATATCCGAACATTTCTGGATAGGCGGCCGAGCACATATGAGTGTAAACTCGCATGCTAAGATGCCGGTTCAAGTCTCGTACTTTACCTTTACCTTACATACATGTTCACTTAAATTCCTTTTAAGGGTGGATGACAAAGAGGTGTATTCCTTTAGTCATCTAGTGAACAAACACGCATTAGCAACAAGATCTTGCTTTATGGTTTATATTTATTGAATGCAAACTCAATGGCTGCCTAATATAAAGAATTGTATAAAACAGTGAATATCCAGTCTAAATAATCTGTCTTGACATTGAAGACTATAACCAAAATTGTTGTAAGCCTCATTATATATTTATAGGGTTGCTGAGCCCAAGAGACCCAAGAGCCATTGGGCTGAAAGTATTCAGCAACTCATAGCTCACCGCTTGCTTCAGATTCAGTGAATAACAACTAATCAAGATCCTACTTCATCTCTCATCAGGGGATCTGAAAACAGACTAACCAATCTGGCCAGACCAGTAGGGATTAAAGAGGGAAAGTAACCATGTCCAAAAATGCCTTTTTAAATTGGAAGGTGTTGGCCAGAAAAGCTCAAATATTGCAGCTTATTCACAGCTGTTTGCTTTTAGCTCAAAGTAGTATTTTAGTTATAATCTTAAAAACATTTCTGCATGTATGAATGAAGATGTCCTGAGAAGCTACATTCAACTCATTCTTGATATTGATATTTTATTGGGATTGTTCAAAATAGGAACACTGAACAGGAACAAACATATGAATATTCTCTGAGTAGTTAATTTGTATGCTGTTGATATTTTAGCTTATGAGAAACGTTTATGAAAATAAATATTTCAAAGTTTGACAAATTTAACCCTCTCTGGTGTAAATTAATCATAATTTAACCATACATGTTCTTGCCTATATAGTGCCATTGCTCAAAAAGAACAAGCCTCCAGATGACCCCAGAAGCTATCGTCCCCTATCCTTAACATCATGCATAGGTAAAATAGCTGAGAGTATGGTCAATAGCAGACTATACTGGTATCTGGAAACCTCTAATACTCTGTGCTACGAACAAGCTGGTTTCAGGGCAGGCAATAACATAGACGACCAAATCCTCAGGTTAATACAACAGGTCCAAGATGGATTTCAGAAGAGACAACATACTCTAGCCATCCTAGTAGACCTGCAGCAGGCTTATGATAGAGTCTGGTGTAAGGGGCTTTTATTAAAAATGAGAGATGCTGGGATACATGGGAAACTGTACAAATGGGTCAAATATTTCCTAGTTGACAGAACAATACAAACTAAATTAAATGAATCCATTTCAGACAAAGAGGTGCTAGAAGAAGGATTACCACAGGGATCACCACTCAGTTGTACCCTTTTTTGATATATATCAATGATCTGACCAAAACCCTGATAAATAAAAAAGCTCTCTATGCGGATGATCTGGTCATGTGGAGTACTAACGAAAATATTAGAATAGCTGAAGCACAACTAAATAAAGACCTGAGGCACCTAGAAGAATACTGTAATACCTGGAAAATAAAAATAAATGTACAGAAAACAGTATATACAGTATTTACTAGAAGTAACAAAATAGCTAAGGCAAACATCAAACTCAATCTCCAACACAATAGTCTTCAAAAAGAGGAACACCCTACATACTTAGGAATACAACTAGACCGGCAATTGAACCTGAAAAAACACGTAGAGAATCTCACTAAGAAAGCAACACAAAGACTTCAACTAATGAAAAGACTTTCCAGTACCTTATGGGGAGCAGATAAAGAAACACTTAGAAATCTCTATCTGGGATATGTTCGCTCTGTTTTGGATCATGGTAGCTCGCTCCTAGTGACATGCAGCAAAACAACTAACATGGCACTGGACAAGATACAAAATAATGCATTACGACTCATCGGCGGTGCAATGAGGTCCACTCCAGTTGCAGCCTGTGAAATCCACTGCAATGTGGAACCTTTAGAGTTGAGGAGAAACAAAGCCGCTATTGTTCTCTATGAAAGACAAAAAAGAATGGAGAAGGACCAACCTAACAGAAAATTAGTAGATACAAGGACTCCAAAACAAAGAATTAAGCAGATGTCAGTATTACAACATGTTAGAAATATACAAAAGAAATTCCATCTACCTGAAAAACGACTACAAACATCAAGAGTCATCAAAGAAATGCCACCAAGTACGAATTATAAAAAACCTGAAATAAATGTAGAGATATGTAACAGAACAGGTAAAAGAGCAGACCCAGTATCAGTAACACTAGCAGCAAGGAAAACAATAGATACTTATCCAGAAGACTGGATTCATATATACACAGATGGTGCTGCCACTAACGCTACTTCAAAAGCTGGATATGGAATACTAATACATTATCCAGATGGAACAGCAGAAGAAATTTGTGGCCCTTGTGGTGAAGTCTGTAACAATTATGAAGCAGAAATAACAGCTATTGAAACAGCAATTTATCATTTAAATATGATTTTCGATACCACACCATCAAAGAAAACAAACACAGTTATATTTACGGATTCCAAATCGGCTCTGCAAGCACTGGAAAACAACACGAACAAAACAGAACTCACACAGCTTATCATAGACACAGACAAACTCATTGAAACACATAACATAAGATTGGTAATGCAATGGATCCCAGGACACTCAAATATACCAGGAAATGATAAGGCAGATACATTAGCAAAGAGAGGATCCAAACAGACACAGATACATATATCCATCACACTAGACACGGCCAAACAAGTCAGTGCCAGTGAAACAATACCTAGAGGGGCACGGAAACACTACAAACCATACTGGAGTAGTGAACTAGAGCAACTGCACAATGACATGGAAACATCTCGAAAGCAAGCAGAAAATAACCCTTGCCAAGAACACCACAACAACTACCATCATGCTAAAGCCAAATTTCAACGGGCTAAACTACAAGCCAGACGGAGAAGCTGGAAAGAGAAAACAGAGTCCTTGAATCTTGAACGAGACACAAGAAAAGTGTGGAAGCTTGTAAAACAGCTGAATGATGAGGGTACAGAAAGGAACACCAAAATTACACTGAAGAAGGATGGAAACATTCTAACAGGTAAACATGCAGCAAATTACTTTGCAGACTCCTTTGCAAATGACAATAATATTGAAATTAGCCTAGAAAAACGACATGAGACCCGTTTAAAACAACAAAATGCAAGACAAGAAGAGACCACACATGAAGTCATGGAAACACCCATTACACAAAGAGAGCTAGAGCTGGCAATATCCAAATTAAAAATGAAAAAGTCACCAGGCAGTGATGGAGTGTCCAATGAAATGATTAAGAACTTGGGAACTGCAGCTAAAGCAAAACTACTGCAGATCTACAACATTTGCTGGATCACAGGTAGAGTGCCACAGGCATGGAGAGAAGCAATTATGATACCATTACTAAAGCCAGGAAAAGATGGTTCAATGACATCCAGCTATAGACCAATCAGCCTTACAAGCTGTTTGTGTAAAATAATGGAACGTATAATCAATCTCAGACTGCAGTGGTACCTGGAAAGTGAAAATCTCCTTGTCCCACAACAAGCAGGCTTTAGACAGTGTTACTCTACCGAAGATCAAGCAACCTATCTTTCCCAGGAAATTGAAGATGCGTTTCAAGAAAAGAAACTGGTACTAGCAGCATGGATAGACCTAAAGAAAGCATTTGATAAGGTATGGAAGGAAGGGCTTTTGAAGAAACTGAGAAATTATGGAGTAAATGGCAGGATGTACAAATGGGTCAAAGCATACCTGCATAACAGGAGAGCCAGAGTGCAATTGGATGGTCTTAAGAGTAAGAAGGTCTTATTGCGCCAGGGCGTTCCACAAGGAGGGGTACTATCTCCAACACTTTTTCTGATCTACATCAATGACCTAGTTACTGAACTACCACATGGCATCAAAGTGGCAATGTATGCAGATGACTTGGTAATGTGGTGCACAGAGGAGTATGCAACAGTGGCCTCCAAATTGCTACAAAGAGCTATGAATGCACTGAATTCATGGACAAATAAATGGCATATCAGCATCAATACAGACAAATGCAGTACTACACTTTTCACACTCTCCCCAAAACAAAAAGCAGGAGCCATCTACATAAACAATGAGCCTGTGAAAGAAGACATACAAGCTACATATCTCGGAGTTACATTTGATAATAAACTATCTTGGAAACAGCAGATAAATAAGGCAACCAAAAAGCAAGGAGGAAATTGGCTATTCTAAGAAAGTTGTGTGGAACCACATGGGGTGCGAGTAGGAAAATACTCAGTAAAGTTTACCAACAGAGTATATGCCCACATTTAGAATATGGATCATCCGCATGGTGCTCAGCATCAAACACCACATTGCAAGAACTGGATAAAGTACAAAACCAGGCACTTAGGGTCATCACAGGAGCAATGAAATCAACACCAATATTGGAGATGGAGAAATTGTGGAGGATACCAGCACTGAGAGAACGGAGAGACACAAAGGTGCTGATACAGGCAGAAAAATTTGTATGCATGCCGAGACATCCAATGAAGGACAGATTCCAAAATCTTGCATTGGGACGACTTAAGAGAAGCAGCTTTATCCACCAAGCCAAGCGTATTAGTAGACAAACACCAGACATGCCAAGAGTTGTTAAACCCCTTCTGCCCATACCAGAACAGACTCCCTGGACAGATGAATCAGGATTATCAGTTCAAATACGGACAGAAGTGAAAGGAATAGTTGACAATGAGGAACAAAATAGTCTACAGCGAAAAACAATAACTCTGTTTCCTGGATGAAGAATACCCACAAGACCTATGGATCCGTGTGTACACAGATGGATCAGCACAGAATGCAGTAAAGAATGGGGGAGCAGGTGCATATATAGAGTACCCAAATAACACTAGGGATATGAATAAAATAACAACAGGGAAATATTGTCACAATTATGATGCAGAAATACAAGCAATAAAGTTGGCAATAGAAAAACTGCTGAACAGTAATCTTAGCCCACAGCCTGTAGTGTTTTTGACAGATGCAAGATCAGTACTCCAGGCACTACAATCCAGAAAATTACCACATCTGCAGACCTTATTGACTGAACTCTGCATCACAGGGTTGCCCGGCAGTGGATCCCGTCTCACTCTGGAATACCAGGAAATGAGAAAGCAGATCAGTTGGCAAAGGAAGGTTCAACAGGCACACAACTAGATACACCAGTTACATACCATCATAAGAAACAGATAATCAAATCAATCAGAGGACCACAAGCCCCAAATCAGGATGCCTTTCATAATATGAATAGATATGAACAAGTTATCATTATACGCCTAAGAACAGGACACAATCGACTCCATAGTCACATGTATACAAAATTCAAGATCGGCACACCAACTACTTGTACATGTGGACAGGCACCCCAGACTGCTGAACACATACTTCAAGACTGCACTGAATATAGTAGACTGAGGAAAATCCATTGGCCCATAGATATAACACTACAGACAAAACTATATGGGCCACTGCAAGAATTACAAAAGACAGTAAAATTCATACAGGAAACGACATTGCTGATATAGACAATACTTCGAGCGAACGAAAAAAAAGATAGATAGATCCAGAAGACTAGATACATATATACACAGATGGTGCAGCCACTAACGCTACTTCAAAAGCTGGATATGGAATACTAATACATTATCCAGATGGAACAGCAGAAGAAATTTGTGGCCCTTGTGGTGAAGTCTGTAACAATTATGAAGCAGAAATAACAGCTATTGAAACAGCAATTTATCATTTAAATACGATTTTCGATACCACACCATCAAAGAAAACAAACACAGTTATATTTACGGATTCCAAATCGGCTCTGCAAGCACTGGAAAACAACACGAACAAAACAGAACTCACACAGCTTATCATAGACACAGACAAACTCATTGAAACACATAACATAAGATTGGTAATGCAATGGATCCCAGGACACTCAAATATACCAGGAAATGATAAGGCAGATACATTAGCAAAGAGAGGATCCAAACAGACACAGATACATACATCCATCACACTAGACACAGCCAAACAAGTCATAAACTCCAACAGTAGGGAGGAGTGGCTGAATGGATGGGCCTTAGGGAAAACAGGGAGAGAGCTTTTTAAATATATGGCAAGACCAAATCCACAAGACAACATCAACAACCTAACAAGAAGAGACCAAACCACCATCTTCAGACTGAGAACAGGACATGTTATGCTGAGTAACCACATTAATAGAATACAACAAAACCATACCCCAATATGTCCACTCTGTGATCACCCACAAGAAACTGTAGAACACCACCTGTTTCAATGCCCTGAGCTCACTAACATCAGAACAACACTACTTCCTCAAAGACCCTCCAAATGGAATACTCTGTACGGAACAACAGCAGAACTTAAAAATACCTGCAAATACTACTACATGGCATTGGGCCGAAGGGCATCAGCTCAAAGGTCACTGGATCCATAACAACAACAACCATACATGTTCTAAAAATTTAAATTATAGCGTCTCTTATGATAATTGTTAATGTTCTATAGCTGAATTAAACTAAAGTCATTTCTTCAGAACTGAGAAAATTTCACAAGACTACTAAAATAGCATCAACAAACAGCTGTGTATGTTGTAAACCACAACACAATGCATCTACATCCATTAACATCCCTTTGAAAGTCAGACAGACACAGAAGATAACAGAAAGTTTTGCTGCATTTTACTTATCCACTGTGCTTACATTTGTTACCAGTTCATCATCATCATCATCAAGTACAATGCCTGCTGGCATAGGTGATCATGTCTCTCCAAAACTTTCGATATCAACAGTTATTTATCATTTCTGTTGTTGACCTACTGCCAAGCCAAGCTGTCTGGTATCTTTTCTCTTTGCTTTCCTCTTTCTCTTCGTCCCGCAATTTTCCCGGTTGTTACAATATATTCCAGCTGTTCTCTTCTCGTTACATGGTCAAAAAATTATGATTGTTTTTTCCTAATGTTGGAAATTAGCTCTCTTTTTGCTTTGGCCTCTTTCAGAATATTTTCATTACTCTTCTTAGCTGTCCAGGGTATTCTCAACATTCTTCTGTAAAACTACATTTCTACAGCCTCCAATGATTTTCTATCTGTTGTCCTATTGTCCATGATTCACATCCATATGTTAAGACTGGTTCTACGTAACATTTAAGAACTCTTTTTCTTGTTTCTATTTTCAAAAATGGATTGCACAGTATTTTCCTCATTTTTTGGAAAGCTACATCTGCCTGAGCCATTTTGCATCTCACCTTTGTTGTACATCTACCATCTGAGGTTAACAAAGTTCCCAAATATTTCAGTTCATTTACCTGTTTTAATATTGTTCCACTTGTCTTTATTTTGCACTGAGGTGATATCTTTTTCTTTGTTGTTACCAGTTAGTTATTTATCTTGTCATGTTATATTATGCTTGTGTTTAATCTACTCATATTAAGCAAGTTACAGACTTTTGCATCTCAAAGTCACTTCCTAATGATACTGCCAATATATAAATTGTCTTTCTCTTTCCTTTTATTTCACCAGATACATGTTTCTTATTTACACCTTTAATGGCTGGGGACATATTATATTAAAGGGCCACTGTGTAATGTTTAAATTATATGTACATGTTATTGGTTTATTGAATTGATGTCTCACCAGAAGATACAGAAGGAGAAATTAATAACAATTGGGAAATGATTGTGCTACATCTTATTGTACTACATCTTATTTAAACACAGAGGATAAGATCAAATAAAGTGATTGGGTCAACTCAAGAGAATGGGGGACTGGTTGGTCTCGCGACAAGACGCGGCCTTGAGACAGGGAGGTTGTGAGTTCAAATCCCGGCTGAACCAGTTGGGATTTTTATTTATGATTTCTCTCAGCAGCAAGGGCCAGCTTGAAACATCAATTGCTCATTGACGAAAAAAATGAGTACCTCCGAAGATGGAGTTATCTGCCTGTACGGCGAGGGACCCCTGTGCACACGGCTGCCAGGGAAAAATGGATTAACACGCAAAATTCAGTTCCTAGGGACTTCGCCAGAGGTGAAAGCTGGAGAACGCAAAAAAAAAAAAAAAAAAAAATCAAAAGGCGTGTTTATTACATTTATTTAGTTTTTTAGAGATGGTGGTGGGTAAGGTTCAAGGTAGACAAGACAAGATCAAGGAGAAGGTGGTTTCAAGATATAAAAGATATTTTCAATTTGACAACAGAAGGAATGAGATTATTTTAGATGGGCTGTGGTGAGATCAGCGTGTTGCAAAGAACACACAACCTGATGATGATGCTGGACGAAGCGCTTTTGGCTGAGAAACATGATGGGCTGAAGTTAATACAGGGTGAGTAAAACAGACAAGTAAGAGCATCTTTCTGCGCCTTTAGACCTACTGAGGGTGGGGAGGGGCACATATTATATTAGCGTCTATATTGTTCATCAATCAACAACACATGGATGGGTAATGTGGTCGATATCACACCAGGCCGCTCTATTTTCCCACAAAAATTATGTACATTAAAGGCTGAGTGAAAAAAGAGCTGCCTACCAGAATCGAACCCGGGAATCAAGAGAATCGGATCTAACTAGTAACCACTATATGTCAACTACAACAGCTGACAATCTGATCTCAGAGCACAAAAGGGTGACTATGGATAGATGAAAGCACAGGAATCCAACAGTAGCATGGGCTAACAATAGCCATAACACATGTGGCATAGGTCAGAAAAATGCAGCTATCATATATATGTCATGCTTAATAAGCACAGATAGGACAAAACACTGTTTACAGAATATAATGACGAGTGAACTCAAATGTAATGAACATCCTCTTATTTCAGATCACGATTCAGGTGGACAGATTCTTCTTTGATATTTCTGTTGTAAGTTGATTTCCTTGCTTGTTAAATATTGTCACTTATATATTTGATTGCAAAATAATATGTATCATTTCATTGTTAACCTGTTTTTGCTATAGTAACATGAATAATATATATAAAGACTGAAAGGCACAAAATATTGCAATTTGCTGTAGACAACAATGCAAAGCACCTGTCCCCATTTAATATTCTAGCAAAAATGGACGATGAAGAGCTGTAGTTATTGAGAGAACAAAGCAGAAGAAGAGGAATACAAACTTCTTGATGAAATCGTCATCGCGTGCCTTCTCCGCAATGAGGGTTGACTACCATGGATTGCCTTTCTACTCTGTTCCTTGCTTTGATGGTGCAGGCTGACATAGATTGACTTGTCCATCTTTTGATGTTACTCGTCCATGTTAGTCTTGGTCTGCCTCTTTTACCTTGTATTTTTCCTTCCAATATTATACTTGATGAAATACTGAGAGTAAATTATTATTGCAGTTGATGAAACATACACATATTGTAAAAAAAAAAAAAAAAAAAAAAAAAAAAAAAAAAACGTTAAACAAAGAAGTGTAAGATAGTTTTGAACTAAGGTTTGTGTAAAAAATGTATCAGCAAATATATCTGAAAATGGAAAGGAAGAGGTTTCATATTCCCAAGAAACAACACAGAAAAGTTGAGTAGGAAGATAACATTTTTCAAGGCATTTTATAATTTCTGGAAAAATATGGTCATTATATTTATATGTTCCTCATAAGCCTGACAAGGTGTGGAGGGAACTTTTACTTTCATTTTTTACTTCATAGTAGAGGCATATACTCCAAAAACTACAACTGAAATTATGCTTAAAGAGAAAACAAAGTAAAGAATATTGTTTGTTCTCAATGTTGCAGCACAAGAACTACAGATATGCAGATGTAGATGACCTAGGAATAGTAGTAGCAACTGTGTTAACTGTCAGAAGAGCTGTGATATGATGAGCTCCTTTTCATTTAATTAATTAATTTTTTTTTTTTTTTTGAGTAGGCAAATTGGCAAAAGAGGAAAATTGAGACAAGTATACAAGAAGAGATAGTTTATTTATTAAGATCAAATCCTACAACTGAAGAGAGAACAAGTACAATCTTCATTTTTTAAAATTACTTTTTAAAAGGAATTGGTAACGTAATCTATATATTATGTCAAATTTTGATTATAATGTAATATTTTTATGTTTAATTTCTATGTGATACTTTTTGTTGTGCTGCAGTCACCCTTCTCAAGTTCAATTTATGAGGATCTGATGTGGTGCCTAATATTGCCTGTGACTCTGTTTAAGATTAAGTAAGTTTTTTTTTAATGATTGTTTTATATTTTTGTAGTGGTCTTTTTCTAGATATTATTAGTTGGAAAAGATTTCTATTAGAAGAATGTAAGTGATTGTGAAAGATTTCTACAAAATGCTTTTCGTACACATTACTTTAAATGATTTGAGTTCTTAACAGATGTATAGGGCACAAATGTAGGAATACAGCTTTGGTGTTAACAATGTTGATTATTAATGACAGGGGGTTGTATCCTGTCAGAGGTTGTATCATGTGGCTAAAGGCACTTAGCTCTGGAACCCCATTGATATGACAGGATGCAATACTATCTATACAGGTCCTGAAGCAAGCTAGGAAAACTGAATGGAGGGAGATGCATGGAAAATATAAGCCAGAACATGACAGCTTAAACAAACTTAGCAGACATGAGGAGACTAAGATATATAGACTCAGAACAGGTCATTGTGGCCTCAGAGTACATATATACAAGATAGGACTGAGTGACATTGGAACATCTGACTACGGAGTAGCCAAACAAACTCCAGATCATACACTACAGCACTCTAAACATCATAAGAACACAAATATGGCCCGCAGGAACAACTCTACATGATAGGTTATGGGGAACTGGTGATGACCTCAGATGCACTGTCTTGTTTATGACCCAAACTGGTCTAAATGCATAGTAATGGCTGAACGCTGAAGGAGAAGAATCTTTACAGTATTTTCCCATTAATGGGGTCTGCCGGGGAGACCTGTAGGACAGGATGCAATAGCTTTCTGAATTTTTCCTTTTCTGCTGATAAATAAAAGTATGTCCATTGTAGTAGATGGATGAAAGATAACTTTTTTTTAAAAAGTAATTTTGGATTAATATATTCAGTTCTTTTTATTTTTTGTTAAAATAAATGTTACAGTTTAGAGAGGTTTGTTTTATTTTCAGATCTTAACTCATTTGAAATGTTTAATTTTTTCATTACAAATATTAAGAACTCTCAGCTAATTTCTTTTAATTACAGATATTTGCCTGTTACTGAAAGAAAGAAAGATGAAACCAGAGAGGAGTTTGCAAGTCGTTTTCAATCTAACATGGCTAAAAGTTGGGAATGACCACATCATCTTATAGCCACCATGATGTGAACAAGTATATCAAGGAAAAAGCTGCTGTCAACATAGGTGAAATAAAGTGGTGTTTTGTATCAATTTTAATGTTAGTTTTAAAATTGTATTTTTTTTTTTTAACTTTCATTCAAAATGATAATGGGGGATTGGTTGGTCTCAAGCACTGGTTTCAAGACAGAGAGGTTGTGAGTTCAAATCCTGGCTACATCAGTTGGCATTTTTATTTGTGATTTCTTTCAGCAGTGAGCCTGGCTTGAAATGCCAATTACTCATCGATGGAAAAAGTATGAGTACCTCCGAAGACGGATTTATCTTCCTGTGCGGCGAGGGACCCTTGTGCACACGGCTGCCAGGGAAAAATGGATTAACACTAAAAAATTAGTTCCTAGTTGTTAATAGCGAGTGGAAATGGAAAAAAAAAAAGGCCCTGAAATCTAATTTCTGTTTGTTCAATCCATTTCACTAAACAATCTGTAAATTGAAAATCTGTTCGTATTTTTATTTTAACACTGAAAGCAAGAGCCTCCCAGTTAAAAAAAAAATATATACTTTTACAAATAATTATAAATAGTTTTATCAGCCATAATATATATTGCTCAATTGTATTAATTGAATTGATATGTATATGTACTTGTAGACTCATCAGTTAAACACAGGGCAAAATTAGATGACATACAGATTAAAGACTCTAATAAACAAGCTCAAACCAAGACTTCACTAGATCTAGAGATGGAGAAGATGGTGAGGCAAGTGAAAGATGTCCTGCCTGAAACACCAACAGAGTGTATTATTTCAGAACTAAGTAAGTTTTTATCAACATTTTGGTCACAATTTTCACTAGTGTTTTTCATATATACATTGATATAATATACATTTTAGCAGTCTATCTATCTATCACCCTTTCAAGCCATAGCCGGCCTATAGGGCATAGACCCAGATACTCTTTCTCTTATCTAAATTTTATTCTAGCAGTTTTTAGTCATTTTAAAGATATTTTATCAAATCTCGCCATTGAGGGAGTCAATTCCTGCTCTTGCCTCTCTGATCAATGCTCTTCTCAGTGTCTCTCTGGGTCGGCCTCTTTTCCTCTTACCTGTTGTTTCCCACATGAGGGCTTGCTGTATTATTTGGTTATTATCTCTCCTCATAACATGTCCAACATATGACCATCGTTTTTTCTTGATTGCGGAAGATATTAGTGGTTCATTGGCAGTGCTTAGACACAAGGATATAGTTTCCTTGGTATTTTGCTTTCATTGCATGCAGTATTTGTCTACATTTTTTAAAGGTTTCATTTGACTTGTTTGTAGTTTACATTTAGAATTTTACTACAGTAAGTAGTTGTAAGCAAAGAAATAGCATTTATGAAATATAAATCTTCATAGCTTGAAATAAGAACCATATATCTTCTTATTTTTGCCTGATAAAGGAATTAGTGACTGGCACTTCTAGGGTCTAAACATTAATGGAACGATAATCAATAACCTAAGATATGCTGATGATAACGTTCTACTAGCAGAAAATCCTAAAGACTTACAATTGCTTAATGTGATAAACATAACAAGCAAAAAATATGGACTAGATATGAATATCAAAAAGACTAAAACTATGATCATAAACAAAGAAAATTCTCAAGACATGCAATTAAATATCACAGTTGAAGGAATACATCTGAAGACAGTCCAGAGCTACAACTACCTGGGACATACTATACCAATGATGGAAAATAAAAAATTGAAATATAACAAAAGAATAGGTATGGCAAAAAGTAATTTTAATGCCATGAAAAATATACTAACAACAAAACAAATATTAGCAGGGCTGAAACTATGAATGGCAAAGTGTTACATCTTCTCAATATTCCTGTATGGTGCAGAAACATGGACATTAGACAAGAAAACAGAACAGAAAATTGAAGCCTTTGAAATCTGGATTTATAGAAGAATAGGTAGAATTGGGTGGAAAGAAAAGATAACAAACAATGAAGTTTTAAAACAACTGAAAATAAAAAGAGAACTAATAAATACAATTAAGACAAGACAAATGAAATTTTTGGGGCATGTTAAAAGACACAATAGCCTACTAAAAGTAATATTGGAAGGGAAAATACAAGGTAAAACAGGCAGAGGCAGACCAAGACTAACATGGATGAGTAACATCAAAAGATGGACAAGTCAATCTATGACAGCCTGTACCATCAAAGCAAGAAACAGAGTAGAATAGTGATCCATGGTAGCCAACCTTCGTTGTGGAGAGGGCACTCAATGATGATGATGATGACTTCTAGGGTTGTTTTGTGAGGTAGCAACCGTTTCTCTTCATCTTGCACAATCTGTAACCATATCTTTAACAAAACGACCACATTTCACCATTGTTTTCCTCCAGGTTATCCTTGGTTATCCTCTTCTTTACCTTCATTCAAGAATCTATACTGCATTGAACTTTTTGTGATAGTTTTTCTTTTAATTATTCTGAATATATGGCCTATCCAGATCAACAGATATGTTTATGAAAAAAAAAAAAAATTTTAATGAGATATAAGTGAAAAAGTAAGCATTTCCGTTATGCCTAGTAGCATTTGTGGGAAATTTTGTTATAGTGCCCATATTTTTTCAGTGACCATCAGCACATTTATAGGTGATATTGTTTGCTCTGATACCATTATGGTTGGTCTTCTATTTTCCCAGAGAAGTTCTCTTATAGCCATTTTCAGGGACTGAATGAACCTCAAAGCCATGTTGGTCTGAGAAAAAAACTGTGCCACATTTGGCAACTGAACCTGGACTCTCATGATCAGTAAAAAATAAATAACTCATTTGTAATTTTGTTACCATTTTGATAATTTGGTATCTTCTCTTATTCTGCAGTCACTCGATGACTAGTCCTCATCATTGCTCAGAAGAGTGTTCAATGAAATGGACTTAGACTCAGTTTGTGACTGTTAACATAGCACTATGTTCATTCTTGTAATTTATCAAATTAACTTTTTCTTTTACTGCAGAGCGGACAAGAGATGTTGACCTAACCATAACAAACATATTAGAAGGAAAGGTAGAATATTCTAAACCAAATCAAGACTTTGGAGTGTCATTAAGCTCAGTGAGTAAAATATCATTTGTGTTAAAAGTTGTTTCTTGTACATGAAGAGAATTAATTAGTTTATTTAATTATACCTTTTATTTCTGATTTTAAGAAAAGAATTAGATAACTTGATTACTACTGGTTTTGAAACCTTTCTGAATATTGTAACTACAATTGTTTAATGTAATCTCCCATCCATTCACATCAACATTGCAATGTTAGAGTTTATGTAATTTAACCGTTTGATTGAAAATCTGTGTATATATGTTTTATTGTTTATTTTACATTTTAAGAAAGAGCATCTCAGCTTCATAAGTATTTCCATTTCTTTGTCTTTAAATGTAATTATTTTCTGTCACTTGAAGTTTCTTTTGATCATAGTTGAAAGATAATAATTTATGATTATCAATTGTTACTTGTTTACACATAAGCTGGAAGCCATAATCGTTTTTAAAAAAATTTGTAATGATTTGAACTTTTATGGTGCTCCCTCCATGGGTATTGTATTGTATTGTTTTTTTTTTTAGCTGAATAACCAAAATATGATTTTAGGATGGTTGTTTACTTAATTTGGTCACAACTAATGGACATTAAACCTTATCTAGACAAACTGTATGCTGATGTCATCACCCTTGTGCTGGCAAATGCTTTCTTCTAACTCATTAATATTGATGTCTAAAGGTGTATGCAGAAGATGCACATTAATTTTATTTTGCTTGCTTTCAAGAGATAAACAATTAGAAGACAGGATACTAAGTTCAGATTTGGACTTTCCTTAACAGCTAATTATTATTATCATGTCATTTGAACGTGTATACCACATTGTGGTTTTAAATATGCAACATTCATGCTTTTCAGCCAGAAGGAGTGTCTTTCAAAGCAAGTAAATTTGAGACCAATGCTTCTGCAAGGCAGCTGTCATTTGCTGAACGCAAGCAGGCAATGTTGGAGGCAGCTCGGCTCAAGTATCGATTGAAGCATGAACTTTAAACACAGTTTATGCTCTTTTCATTAGTGCTTGGTATCTGTGTGACATAGATTTTCAATTTTTCAATCTGTGAGAGTTTGTACTTAATTGAATCGTCAGTGTACACAGTTCATGCAGTTTTAAACTGTAAAGAATTAATTTGAGAAGTTACACATTGATAAGACCACATTCATTCATACAGTTACCAAGTACAAGATTAATTAGAAGCTCTGTATGTAAATACATCAGAACTATTTGATCTCTAATGCTGTATTAACCAAGTGAATATCCACTGCATCATTTTACCATTGATGATTTTGAAATAAGCAGCAGATTACAAACAGAGCTTCCATGTACAATATCAATTTTCTTAATTTAGTATTTAAAAAAATAAACACGATCCTCTCACTTTTTTTCTCACTTCCATTATCTGGTATGTTTTGGCAAAATCAAGTCAACCTGTTTGATAGATCGAACGTGAGGAACTGAAAATGGCATGGCAATATCTAGTACTGTAGTGTTTAGTTATAGTTATTAATGAGCATTCATTTATAAAGTTTCATGATTACTGTTAGTCTCATATGAAGACGAGACTTAAGATGCTGTAAATAAGAAACATTATTTTGTTTGTTTCAATTTTCAATTGAATATATTTAACATTTGATATAATTCTCACCTTGGACTTAGTTTAAATGAAAACAAATTTTGCATTGTCTGGTCTTGAAGTGATTTATTATACACTTTTCTTATTCTGAGTTCATAAATTTATTATTATTTGACTTATCCTTTGTAGTGTGAGAGCATTACATTGCTAAAAAGTGTAGCGAAGACTCATCACCCTATTGCCTCTTATTGAGATATTTGCGCTTGTTATATAGTTTGGCCAGTGCTTGTTAATCAGAATGTATACAAGTTCTAGGAAATAAAGTGGTTCATTTTCTTTTTTATATATAAATCTAAATGCCCTCCAGTGTACTGTGGACCTACATGATTAAAAGTAATTTTTGTGTAGTTTAGGACTTCAGCTGGACCATAGATAGACCATTAAATTTAATTGTTAAATCTTTATCTCAGTACGAGGATTTCGGTCCAGCCATATTACTTTTTATTATCCACTGGCAGGAACTTACCTTCAATAAAATTCTGCTACCAAAATTAAATGTAGAATATGACTTGTTAAATATGGAAACGGATCTATCAGAATTTTTTTTTGCCCAGGTACAGATGACTTTTAATAATTAACTACAGCTTCGTAATAACTGTTGTCAGTAACCCAAATTCATGGTATTAACTACTTTAAAAAGTTAATTCTTGCTCAGAACAAAATTATTTGTTTCACAATACCTACAAATACACTTTTTAGTTATCACATTTCATACCACAGATTTTCTTTCCTTCAAATTCGTTTAATTTTGAATTCTTGGAGTGGGTCTTAAATTTACATTTGATGAAGATATGCTTATGATATCACTAGTTTGTTGATTGTTTATTGTCCCTCTTATATGAAATAAATAAAATTCAAGACAGTCTGATTTTGTCCAGCAGTTGGTGTAATAAAGCTGCACACTTTTTTTTTTTTTGTGCGTCTTACGGTTGTGAAAAATTAGACATCAGTAGAGAAGAGCAGGCATTTGGCAGTAATTAAATACTAATAATAGGAGAAATACCTCTACTAGATGTACAATCTTACATATATCTGGGCAGTAATATAGACAAAGAAGGAACAGAGAATGATACCAAAATAATTTATATCAAAAGCAATTGGAGCATTCATTGCACTGGGAAACATTTGGAAGTCCACAAAGAAATTCAGTTAAATACAAAAATACAAATTTTCAACTCCAATGTTAGGTCAGCCTTATTATATGGCTGTGAAACATGTAGAACAACAAAAATGACAATCATGAAGATACAGACCTTCATTAATGGATGCTTATGCAGAATAAAAGAATAGAAATGGCAAGACAAAATCACTAATATAGAATTATGGAAAAGTACCAGTCAAATACCAGAGGATAACAAGATACAGTGAAGATGATGGTGCAGGATAGGACACACACTGCAGAAGCCAACTGAGAGTATTACACAACAGGCCCTTTTTTGAATTCCCATGGAAAAAGACAAAGAGGAAGACCAAATATTCTTGGAGAAGACAGATGGAAGCAGAGATGAAGATGATGGGGAAGACATGGAATGATCTTAAAAAAATGGCAAAAACAGAACGACTTGGAAAGTGTTTGTTGAAGACGTATGCTCCACAGGGAAAGATAGAAGAAGAAAGAAGAGCAGGTATAAACATAACCATCCACTATCAATGTCACATATATATTCTATTGATGATACTTTTTCTTCTTGGAGGTGTTTGTTTTCTACTATTCTTTATAAACAGATGGACCATGGGAAATGCTGTGAGATTACATACATTTGATCAATCCTAACCTGAAAAGGAGAGATCAGAACATAATTTTATTTTCTGACACCATGCTCAGCATTTACATCTTATCAGTCGCTTAAACAAAATATGATCAAAACACACTAAATAATATGAGTTATGTATACATACTTATGAAACTAACATCACCTTTTTGAATATCTATTTTGAAAGCACTTCTTCTCCAAGCCTGATAAATGGAACCAAACAACTCAACAAAAGTGCCCATCAGCAACTGAGTTGAAAGCTGTCATCAACTCACAGCTGATAGCTTGCACCAGGATCAGAAAACCAGGACTATCCAGATTCTACTCCACCTTTTCACAGTGTCCCTAGAAACAGACTAACCAGGCTTGTTTAGTCAAGTGAGTAGAGATCAAGAGTGAAGTCAACTCAGTACTCAAAAATGATGTGCTGAAGTCAGATTTGTTGGGCCAAAATGTACAAATATCATAGACTACAGCAATCCACAGCAGAAAACATCTACACCCATTTGATGCTGTTTCTAAGGCTGAAGGCAAAGAGCACTGTTCATTCCTTTAGTAGTCATCAGATGAATACCAGATAGAAAGAACTCACAAACATATACCATTTATGTGGCTTTTGAGCCAGATCAGGGGCCCATAGACAGCTGGATCAATAACCAACCAACCTTAACTTGCTATCAATGGCTGTCAAGTGGGTGTATATTTGTTTTGTTGTAATTTGAAGAAGGATGGATGAATGCAACTTCAGAAAGGCACTTCCAGGTTGCCTTGCATCTCAATCTTTACTCACTTAGCTGGACTGGTTAGTTTGTTTCTAGGGGCATCATGAAGAAATGCAGTAAGAGTTGGATAGTTCTGTTCACAGATCCTAGCAGAAGCAGTCATAAATGAGTCTCTAAATACTTTCAGCTCTGGTGCTGACAGGAGCTTTTGTTCCAAAATTAAATTCTATTTATATTTCAAGTATGTCAACATACATTCACACACAAACTATAAAGACTTTAATAGCCCGTCATTAACTCTTTCTGTATGTTTCAACGTGCCATGCCGATTCCAGTCATGTACGTTTAGCTGTACAGTGTATCACTCTCAATTTGATTAGTGGGGACTGGTTGGTCTCGAGACTGGTTGGCCAGCAAGACACCGGCCTCGAGACAGAGAGTTTTGTGGGTTCAAATCCCGGCTGCACTGGTTGAGATTTTTATTTATGATTTCTCTCTGCAGCAACCACCCCAGGTCTCAATAGTGAAACCCAGCTCGAAATGTCAATTACTCATGGACAGAAAAATATGATTACCACAGAAGACGGAGTTGTCTGCCTGTGCGGCAATAGACCCCTGTGCACACGGCTGCCAGGGTAAGATGGATTAACATGCAAAATTCAGTTCCTAGTCTCTAGGGACTTCATCAGAGCTAAAAGCTGATGAACGAAAAAAAAATTTGATTAGTGTAAACTGTCATCAAACCATAATCTTTTTTACATGTCTTGTATCATCTTGGTTTTGGTGAAATCTAATTCATTAAATTATCTAATTAATTTAATTATCCTTAAATTGTTTAATTATCCAAAAATTCATGTATAATATGTTAAGTGTTGGATAAATTTATCCAAGAAATGTAGATTGATATTTAAGAACATGAAAAATTTTGCTAAATTGATAAAAACCTTCCGTACTGAAAGAGTTAATATTAAAATGACATGTCTGTTTTGCTTCATGAGTAATTATTGGCGCTGGTGCTTGTCACATATTCAGAAAGTGTCCAAGAAATGCTGAGCCATGCCGTAGATCTTAGAAGGAAGCAATGTAAAGATTACTTTTTACAAAAAATAAAAGAGGCAGAGTTGCACAGTGACCCATTCTGTGGACGTTGACTTTGGATCAAGCAAAGTGGAGAGATATACTCCGCAACAGCCCTTAAGACATGTTGGCCACCGACTGTTTTGTCATTTCATGGCCAAGAAAAGAATTTGATTCTGCAAAGAATGTCTAGAAATGTGTCGCCACTTGAAACGCATTTCAACTTTATACTCATATAAATCACTTTACACCCATATCAATCACTTTACACAAAGTTTACAGCAATCATTCCCCACCACCAGTTGCTTGTTCCTTGCTTTAAACTTCTCTAAAACTCGTCACGTAACTATCAGACAAATAGATATTCTACATCCTGAACAATTATGTCTTTATTACAGTTTTATTTACAAGATTTAAAAAAAGCTGTAAAAGGCTTTCAGATGATCACAGCACATGGAGATGTATAAAAAGTGGCATGATAACATTTGAGAGTGAAATGAGGTCAAAGTTAGATTTTAAAAAGGGGCATGACCCTCTAACGTAAAATTAAAATTGACTTCGTTCTGCAACCAGACCTGTCATTCAGTTATTGGTAATATCAGTCATAAGAAGCTGTACGACTAAACTCTGTTGGGCAGTTACTATTGTAGACTTGCATATATATGTATCACACAAGATAACAGTGTAGTTTGCTCTTGTGTTTCCATCTATGTGCAGTGCAATGGAAACATTGCTGTAAATCTACAGAGAACTACATGAAATGTTCCACTATTCATTTATTAGCAACAGCAACCTCATGAGAACAACCAGAGTCAAAACAAGAGGAGGTGAGGGGGTTCACCAGACAAGGAAGTCTACAATTTAAATCCAATCACAGATATTGGAAATTTTTCTTTTAAAATCCTTGGTTTCCAAGTTGCTTTACCCTTACCTTGTCTCAGGGTTTTAAGATGCAATATCTAGCCCTCTTGGATAAAGGAAACAAATAGGAGGTTACTTGTGCACACACTGAAGAAAAAAAATGAGATCTCGTGTGCACTCACGCATGTTAAATAACCTTTAGCAGTTTAGAGTTAAAAAGAGTAGGCCAAAAATTGTTATGCTAATCCACTCCTAGATGCGTCAGGCAGAACGGCTTTACCGTAAACCAGCAACAAAACACACGCCTATTTAGCAGGTGAACGCTAAGTAAAAGAAAACATAAATTTATTTTGAAAAGAGAGGTCTTTTATCTTTGCAGTCAATTAGAATCAGTCTATTGTTGATCTTTGGAATTAACTAACAACACACACTATTTTGCCAAGCAGTTTCTCTCGTGATTGATGTTGCAAACATTTGAATGACATACAACGTTCTTTGAGCCGCGTTAGCTCAGTGGTTAGTGAACTGGACTACCACGGACAAGGGGTAGGGTTCGATCCCAACCGACGGCTTCCGGGTTCACCCAGCCTTAAATGGGTACCAGATTTTTTTCTGGGAAAGTAAAGCAGCACGGGCGTAATACTGACCACATTACCCCAAAAATCATGTGCTGAAGGTCTGTAAAATATGGGGTCACTGACACCATATTTCCCTATACGCCACTTGGCGTGAAGGGGGTACTTTACTTACTTTTACAATGTTCTTTAGAGATGCTGTTGTCAAAGCGTCTAACATTCCAGAATTATGTATGTTATCATGAATGTCATTCAACTGGATGGAAGTCCAGAATGTTGCAGAACATATGAGTTGGTACTTTGTCCTGCCATATGATATTCATGCTTTTAAGGCAATTTACACAGTAACTCTTTTAGCTTTTACTTGTTTCTTGAATGAAATACATGGCTGTGTTCTTTCACCGAATTTGTTTTCATTTTACAGTGAATATATTATGAGATCAATAGTAGACAAAAAAGGAATTGAAGTTAACGGTCACAACATAAATAATTTGCGATATGCGGATGACACAGTCTTAATAGCAGAGACAAAGAATGAACTACAAGAAATGATAGACATAATAGTAAAAGAAAGCAACAAGAAAGGTCTCAGTCTGAATAGTAAGAAAACAGAAGTAATGGTTATATCGAAGAAGCAATCACCACCATCATGCAGCATAAAAATAAACGAGACAAATCTGAAACAAGTGCAACGTTTCAAATACTTGGGCACAATAATAACATCAGATGGGAGATGCACCACAGAAATAAAAAGCAGAATAGCTTAGGCCAAAATAGCATTTCAGAAAATTAAAAATATCTTATGCAACAAATCTATGTCAATAGAAGTGAGAAAGAGAGGTCATCGGTGCTATATAGAATCGGTGCTATATAGAACCAATTCTGACCTATGGAAGCGAATCATGAACAGTAGACAAACAAATGAAAAGACGATTAGAGGCCACAGAGATGGGATTTCTCAGAAGAATGTTGAAAGTTCCCTGGACAACTAAAAAGACCAATGAGGAAAATTCTCAAAGAGGCCAACACAAAAAGGGGGCTCTTAAAAAACATCAGAAAGAAGCAATCAACATCTTTCGGGCACTTCATGAGAAGAGGAAAGTTGGAATACTTGGTTACAACTGGCAGAATAAAAGGAAAGAGAGATCGCGGGCGACAAAGAGAGAAAATACTGGATAGCTTGGTGTCATGGCATGGAAAACAGTCAACAACAGAACTGATACGATGCACTATAGATAGAAGATTGTGGAGGGACATGATCACCTACACCAACGGTATGACACATGATGATGATGAATAGGTTGTCCAAGTCTCAAATCTCTCAAGAATTATCTAAGCACAGAGGTTTGATATATTTGTCATTAGTTTTAATTTCTTGCTAACACTACCTAAATTAAATCAGAAATCAAGAATGATATGGGTTGCCAAGTATAATCATAAGTATTTAATCTTTAGCTATAACATCTGATATGTAGACCTGATACAGAATGTACTATCAACCCTTACGTATGCGTGTGAAAGCTGGAAAACAACAAGAGATATAGAAACAAAGTTGAACGCATTCGAAAATAAATGTCTAAGGAAAATACTTGGTATAGAATGGAACGAATTCAAAACAAACGAGGAAATTAGAGAAATCGCCAATCAACCACTAATATCTTCAGTAATAAAGAAAAGACGATGGTCATACGTTGGACATGTGATGAGAAGAGATAATAATCGAATAGCAAAGCAAGCCCTCATATGGGAAACAACAGGTAAAAGAAAAAGAGGAAGACCCAGGGAGACACTGAGAAGAACATTGATGAGAGCGGCAAGAGCAGCAGGAATCGGCTCCCTCAATGAGATAGAACTGCTTGCACAGAACAGAGACAGATGGCGAGATTTGATAAAATATCTTTAAAAGAAAACTGCTAGAACAAAAATTCATATAGGAGAAGGTGTATCTTGGTCTACGCCCTATGGCCGGTTACGGCTCGAAAGGTCAATAGATAGATAGATAGATAACATCTGAAACACCAATTAAAGGCAGAAAATGACTGGGACAGATTAAAGTAAAACATATATATATAAATATATAGTTGTGATGGAACTGTGAGAGGTAGACAGAGAAAGAGATAAGATGGAAATAACATCAAAGAATGGACAGGCCTCGACTTTCACGAGTCCCAACGAATGTCAGAAGGTAGAAAATAATATGGAAACGGTTGACGAAGTCTACTAGGCGTGTCACAATGACCCTCTGGGTTATAAGATGAGGAAAGGATGATTGTGGCAGATTAGTATTTACATCAAATCAAACAAAAATACAATTAAAATCAAATGTGTTTGTGGGTAGGTGCAGATGTTACAGTCCTGCTATACTATAGCACATGCACAAAGAATAAAGTGTTCTTTTCTGAAGAAAAATTCTAACAATAAAACATTAGATGGACCTAAAGTTGTGTGGCTTTTGATCTCTATACTAGATCATGATGGATGAGAATAGACAAAACACTAGAATTAATGCAACAATTTCTGTCAAGCAGGGTTTGACTGTAACATGTTTATTTGACTAGATGCAGTCAGTGACTCATTTGGCAGGCTGAAGTTTCAAACATTTAAATGCTGGTAGTTTAGTCTGACAGTTTATATTCAGCCTGGATTTTACTGGAGCCTGATTTAAGATCTGGATAAATAGTTTGTGTGTGTGTGGGGGGGGGAGGAGCAGGTATGGGAATGTCCCGCCTGCAGTGACGTCAATCTGTTCTAAAGGTTTAGTAGCCTACATGCTCATGATACAGCAGGAAGAAGCCAATGCCAGGAAGTCATGATGCCCCTCCCCTTGGTTTTGCGTGTCAAGAAGCTAATGAGTCAAGACACTTTGGGGGCCTCGGACCTCGGTAGCCGAGTTGGGAAAACCACCCGACTGGACTACCGACGTTCGGACAACCCGTGTTCGATCCCCGCTGGGAGCAGTGAATTGTACTCGTGGTTGGAAAAAAAAAATACCCCCACAGTCGACCCAGCCGTTGGCAGAAATGGGTACCAGGATATTACCCTGGGAAGGTGAGGAATGTTGCCTCGCATCTGAGTTTCTATGCTTGAGGCGACACTATACAGAAATTTTCGAACATTTCTGGATAGGCTGCCGAGCACATATGGGTGTAAACTCGCGTGCTAAGACGCCGGTTCGAGTCTCGTACTTTACCTTACCTTTACTTGTGCGAGAGGTTTCCTTCAGGGGATCATGATTGTCCCCCACCCCGCTGCAAGCTCTATTGAAAGATTTTCCCATCAAAATAAAAAATAGTTTAAAAATATACTATATGAATCAGGAATGGGTTAGGTATTTATTATTATCCATTATTCATCATCATCAGATTGCATGCCCTTTGCAGAACGTTACTTTCACCACAACCCGTCTGAAAGAGAAAGAATCTCTCTCTCTCTAACCTGATGTTTTGAAACCACCCACAGGGACTGCTTGGTCTCGAGGCAATACGCCGGTCTCGAAACAGAGAGGTAATGAGTTCAAATCCCGGCTGCACCAGTTTGAATTTTTATTTGTGATTTCTCTGTGCGGTAACCACCCCTGGTCTCAGCAGCGAGGCCCAGCTTGAAACATCAATTACTCATCGACGAAAAAATGTGACCGCCTCCGAAGTTGGAGTTATCTGCCAGTGCGGCGAGGGACCCCTGTGCCTAGTCTCTAGGAACTTCGCCAGATGTGAAATCTGATTTAATAAGAAAAAACACATTTTTCTTGATCTGCCTTTTGTCGCATAGGAATCATGCCGTCCATGATTGTTCTTTCCGGTCTGACGTGGCCAAATTATTTAACTTTCTCTGCGTAACGGTGTTCATAAGTCAATTCTTATCGGTATTGGATAGGTAGAAAATATGTGATTGTCAATTGCGTATGGCACAAAACTATTTAAAACGTTCAACATAGTGCAAGCATTTTTAAAATGTCTTTTTAATACTAATAAGAGGTGTAAGATTATGTATAACTTATTGCAAGAGGTGCAGTACAATGATAAGGTTTATGATAATGGACGAGTAGTTATTTTTTTTTTTTTTTTTATACACAGGCAGCAATCCGTAATGAAACAAGTGCCTTTATTGGGGCGAACGAAAACCCATGCATTATATGATCGTAATCATTTTTGGGGACTTCCGCTTCCAAGACGGTGTAACGAAGTTTATGTTCTCTCGATCGCTGCAGAAATTGCATGTGGGGATTGATATAAAAAAAAAAATAGTTTCGGCTCTCCATTGCAATTTTATGCGTTAAAGTCAAAATGATGTTCTTTAACAAATCTGCGCCGATGAAACGGAGTCGTACGCACGCACGACAATTTTCCTATTTGACAAGTCAAGTGTTGTGAATGCGACCTTCCACCGTCTAGAGTTGATCTGCGGTTTACATCAATACATTGAGTGCTGTTCAATGACCGTCGTTGGAATGTTAGACGCAAGTTATTTACATGTTACAACTCATTAATGCGGACTGCTCCGTCAAGTTAGCCGAAGTTTTTCTCTTTATGGAATTTGCACCGTGTTTCGTTCGTTGTAGGCTGCATACACTAGAGTAATCGGGAATCTATGGACGCAGCCGTTGTTGTGTGTGCTGAGTCATCATAATGGCTCATCGTATATCCTTTGACCGGCCATACGCTAATCTTACGGTCTGTTGTTTGATGTGCGACGGGGATAATCTGACGACTAACTCTGTTTTATATGTTCGGAATTGGAGTCAAAAACGATGTCCTAACATCATCAAGCGCTATACATTTTTTAAAAAATATGACGCTAATCATTTTCGGGAGGACGTGAACTTCCCATCAATATGGTGGATATGCGGCAGGAACCATTGAAGGCTATGTATGAAAATTGTTCCTTCTTGCAGTTTCCTCATATTCCAAGTCCGCTTTGTTGCAGAAACTACTGAGTTAAGTGCTCTGTACACACCGTGAGCTGTGTGTTTCATCCGTTTTGATAATGTTTCGATATTCCAATTGTTTACGATGAATGATGATATCGTATGACAAGGAACAGTGTTAATTTCCTGCGCGGTTTCGCCTTATGTCTTTTGAGACTGCTATGATGGGGACTACAGCTACTTTTATTTGTTTGGGAGATGAGTTAGTAATTCGGATGATTCCACTGGCACGGGCGGTTGAGCAATTATGGATTTTAATTCGTTTGCAGTGATACCGGGGCCTTCCATAACCATAATCATTGTTTAATTGTTGTTGTTGCGCTCGCCAGCTTTCAACTCTGACGAAGTCCCTAGAGACTAGGAACTGAATTTTACGCGTTAATCCATTTTTCCCTGGCAGCCGTGTGCACAGGGGTGCCTTGCCACCCAAGCAGATAACTCCGACTTCGGAGGTACTCATATTTTTTTCCGTCGATGATTAACTGACATTTCAAGCCGGGCCTCGCTGCTGAAACCAGGGGTGGTTACCGCGGTTATCATAAATAAAAATCCCAACCGGTGTAGCCGAGATTTGAACCTACAACTTCTCTGTCTCGAGGCCGGCGTCTTGCCTCGAGACCAACCAGTCCCCCATGGACTTGGAATATGAGGAAACTGCACCAAGGAACACTTTTCATGCATAGCCTTCAATGGTTCCTGCCGCCTATCCACCATATACCGGAAGTTCACATCCTCCTGAGAGTGATGATCGTCATATTTTTTTTATGTATAGCGCTTGATGATGTTAGGCCATCGTTGTTGATTCTAATTCCGTAGCACACACAACAATGTCGCACGCACAGCTGACAGCAATGACGCGCCCTTTAGATTCTTGATTACTCTAGTGAATGCAGCCTACGACGAACAAACCACGGTGCAAATTCCCTAAGAGATAAAACTGCGGCTGACGAAATCACATTAATGAGTAACATGTAAAAAACTTGCGTCAAGCAAATAAAGCAACGGTCATGAACAGCACCAATGTGACGTAAAGCGCATAACAAGTCTAGACGGTAGAAGGTCGCATTCACAACACTTAATTGATTGTTTAATCATTTTATCGTAGATATGGGCTAGCTACAATGCCTCCGGACAGCAAATAAAACCTGAAAATACTCCACCTAGTTTTTTCAGGTATAGGAACAATTGGCTGATGTCACTCTACCCCCTCGACCGCCAGGGCTCGCAAAGCTGATACCGTCATGTTGGTTGGAGGTTTTCTGTGAATTCCCTCTTAACATAACGGTTTGAGTAAAATCTATCATCATCATCAAGTACCGGGCCTAGTGGCGTAGGTGATCATGTCTCTCCACAACTTTCGATGTCGGCAGCTATTTATCATTTCTGTTGTTGACCTTATGCCAAGCCATTCTCTTAAGCTGTCTGTTATTTTTTCTCTTTGCTTCACTCTGTCTCTTCGTCCCTCAATTTTTCCAGTTGTTACAATATATTCCAGTTGTTCTCTTCTCATTACATGGCCAAAAAATGATGATTGTTTCTTCCTAATATTGGAAATTAGCTCTCTTTCTGCTTTGACCTCTTTCATAACATCTTCATTACTCTTCTTAGCTGTCCATGATATTCTCAACATTCTTCTGTAAAACCACATTTCTACAGACTCCAGTGATTTTCTTGTCTGTTGTCCTATTGTCCATGATTCGCATCCATATGTTAAGACTGGCTCTACATAACATTTAAGAACTCTCTTGTTTCTATTGTCAAGAATGGATTGCATGGTATCTTCCTTATTTTTTGGAAAGCTGCCTTTGCCTGAGCCTTTCTATATTTCACCTCTTTTTTGTACATCTTCTGTCTAAGGTTAACAGATAAGATATAACATTTTGCTATTCTTAGTTTCAGCCCTGCTGTTATTTGTTTGCTGTTAGTATATTTTTCATGGCATTAAAATTACATTTTGCCGTACCTTTTCTTTTGTTTATTTCAATTTTACATTTTCCATCAATGGTTATAGTATGTCCAAGGTAGTTGTAGCTCTGAACTGTCTCTACACCTTCAACTGTGATATTTATTTGTAGGTCTTGAGAATTTTCTTTATTTATGATGATAGTTTTAGTCTTTTTGATATTCATATCTAGTCCATATTTAAAGGTAAAGGTAAAGTACGAGACTTTAACCAGCGTCGTAGCACGCGAGTTTACACCCATATGTGCTCGGCCGCCTATCCAGAAATGTTCGGAGATTTCTGTATAGTGTCCCCTCAAGCATTGAAACTCACCTCATCAAGGCCAGCTCCTTGTCGTGGGGATGGGGCTTAACAGTCACCAGGGACTGAAAACTAAGACTGGCCAGGCCTTCCTACACCCGAGCAAGACCACAGTCTGCTCTAGCAAGTTCGAGTGCTGAAGTCGGAGGCAACCAGCCAAAAGGCGCACAACAATCAGGATGCCACGCACTCAACGCATATGGAAGTATGTCTATAACTGCAAATCGATATGGCACTCGCCCTGTGATGGGCACTCAGGCAGGTGCAGCGCCGGGCCTCAGCCTCGAAAGGGCCCAACCTCTATTACTGGATGTCCTTCTCAACCGCCCTGTGGAGTCAGGGGCGAGAGAATAGAGCTACTGGCCAATCCAAAATAAGACCACTAAAAATAATGCAATGGAATGCTGAAGGCATCAACAGCAAAAGAGATGGGTACAGTAAAAAGATAGAATTAGAAAATATCCTGCATGAAGAACAAATAAGCATATGCTGTTTGCAGGAAACCCATCTAAAACAACGACATAGCCTTGAAGATTAGGGGATACCAGTGCTACCGATCTGACAGAATAAATAGACAAAAGGGTGGAATACTGACTCTTGTAAGGAACAACATTAATGCATGTCAGATTGAAGTGTATATGGATGGGGCGGAATATCAAATACTGCACCTCAGGACAGGAAATACAGACTTCCATCTACTTAACTACTACTGTCCGAGTGACCGCCCACTAGCACTAGACACAATTACATTAAAAGAAAGAATAATTGTATGTGGAGACTTTAACAGCCACTCACAGAGCTGGGGCTATGAACATATGGACAAGAGAGGTGAAGAGCTTGAAAATTGGCAGGATGACAATGGGCTTATACTATTAAACCAGGCAACAGATCCACCAACATTCTACTCCAGATCATGGCATACCACATCTACACCAGACCTTGCTTTCCATTCACCAGACCTGGATTGGAATATCACACGAATTGTTGGGAAACAACTTGGAGGCAGCGACCACCGACCAGTCTTTTTAGTGGTGCAAAATGAGGCCATCAGGGAGAGCAGCACTCTCTCCAGATGGAATTACAAAAAGGCAGACTGGAAAATGTATCAACACTACACCAGTGTACTGACTAAAGATATAAATACAGATAGAGACATCAACAAAATAGTTGATGAATTCAGTAGACTAATAATACAAGCTGCCAGTGAAACAATACCTAGAGGGGCACGGAAACACTACAAACCATACTGGAGTAGTGAACTAGAGGAACTGCACAATGACATGGAAACATCTCGAAAGCAAGCAGAAAATAACCCTTGCCAAGAAAACCACAACAACTACCAGCATGCTAAAGCCAAATTTCAACGGGCTAAACTACAAGCCAGACGGAGAAGCTGGAAAGAGAAAACAGAGTCCTTGAATCTTGAACGAGACACAAGAAAAGTGTGGAAGCTTGTAAAACAGCTGAATGATGAGGTACAGAAAGGAACACCAAAATTACACTGAAGAAGGATGGAAACATTCTAACAGGTAAACATGCAGCAAATTACTTTGCAGACTCCTTTGCAAATGACAATAATATTGAAATTAGCCTAGAAAAACGACAAGAGACCGTCTAAAACAACAAAATGCAAGACAAGAAGAGACCACACATGAAGTTATGGAAACACCCATTACACAAAGAGAGCTAGAGCTGGCAATATCCAAATTAAAAATGAAAAAGTCACCAGGCAATGATGGAGTGTCCAATGAAATGATTAAGAACTTGGGAACTGCAGCTAAAGCAAAACTACTGCAGATCTACAACATTTGCTTGATCACAGGTAGAGTGCCACAGGCATGGAGAGAAGCAATTATGATACCATTACTAAAGCCAGGAAAAGATAGTTCAATGACATCCAGCTATAGACCAATCAGCCTTACAAGCTGTTTGTGTAAAACAATGGAACGTATAATCAATCTCAGACTGCAGTGGTACCTGGAAAGTGAAAATCTCCTTGTCCCACAACAAGCAGGCTTTAGACAGTGTTACTCTACCGAAGATCAAGCAACCTATCTTTCCCAGGAAATTGAAGATGCGTTTCAAGAAAAGAAACTGGTACTAGCAGCATGGATAGACCTAAAGAAAGCATTTGATAAGGTATGGAAGGAAGGGCTTTTGAAGAAACTGAGAAATTATGGAGTAAATGGCAGGATGTACAAATGGGTCAAAGCATACCTGCATAACAGGAGAGCCAGAGTGCAACTGGATGGTCTTAAGAGTAAGAAGGTCTTATTGCGACAGGGCGTTCCACAAGGAGGGGTACTATCTCCAACACTTTTTCTGATCTACATCAATGACCTAGTTACTGAACTACCACATGGCATCAAAGTGGCAATGTATGCAGATGACTGGTAATGTGGTGCACAGAGGAGTATGCAACAGTGGCCTCCAAATTGCTACAAAGAGCTATGAATGCACTGAATTCATGGACAAATAGATGGTGTATCAGCATCAATACAGACAAATGCAGTACTACACTTTTCACACTCTCCCCAAAACAAAAAGCAGGAGCCATCTACATAAACAATGAGCCTGTGAAAGAAGACATACAAGCTACATATCTCGGAGTTACATTTGATAACAAACTATCTTGGAAACAGCAGATAAATAAGGCAACCCAAAAAGCAAGGAGAAAATTGGCTATTCTAAGAAAGTTGTGTGGAACCACATGGGGTGCGAGTGGGAAAATACTCAGTAAAGTTTACCAACAGAGTATACGCCCACATTTAGAATATGGATCATCCGCATGGTGCTCAGCATCAAACACCACATTGCAAGAACTGGATAAAGTACAAAACCAGACACTTAGGGTCATCACAGGAGCAATGAAATCAACACCAATATTGGAGATGGAGAAATTGTGGAGGATACCAGCACTGAGAGAACGGAGAGACACAAAGGTGCTGATACAGGCAGAAAAATTTGTATGCATGCCGAGACATCCAATGAAGGACAGATTCCAAAATCTTGCATTGGGACGACTTAAGAGAAGCAGCTTTATCCACCAAGCCAAGCGTATTAGTAGACAAACACCAGACATGCCAAGAGTTGTTAAACCCCTTCTGCCCATACCAGAACAGACTCCCTGGACAGATGAATCAGGATTATCAGTTCAAATACGGACAGAAGTGAAAGGAATAGTTGACAAAGAGGAACAAAATAGTCTACAGCGAAAAACAATAGCTCTCAGTTTCCTGGATGAAGAATACCCACAAGACCTATGGATTCGTGTGTACACAGATGGATCAGCACAGAATGCAGTAAAGAATGGGGGAGCAGGTGCATATATAGAGTACCCAAATAACACTAGGGATATGGATAAAATAGCAACAGGGAAATATTGTCACAATTATGATGCAGAAATACAAGCAATAAAGTTGGCAATAGAAAAACTGCTGAACAGTAATCTTAGCCCACAGCCTGTAGTGTTTTTGACAGATGCAAGATCAGTACTCCAGGCACTACAATCCAGAAAATTACCACATCTGCAGACCTTATTGACTGAACTCTGCAAGCACCACAGGGTTGCCCTGCAGTGGATCCCGTCTCACTGTGGAATACCAGGAAATGAGAAAGCAGATCAGTTGGCAAAGGAAGGTTCAACAGGCACACAACTAGATACACCAGTTACATACCATCATAAGAAACAGATAATCAAATCAATCAGAGGACCACAAGCCCCAAATCAGGATGCCTTTCATAATATGAATAGATATGAACAAGTTATCATTATACGCCTAAGAACAGGACACAATCGACTCCATAGTCACATGTATACAAAATTCAAGATCGGCACATCAACTACTTGTACATGTGGACAGGCACCCAGACTGCTGAACACATACTTCAAGACTGCACTGAATATAGTAGACTGAGGAAAATCCATTGGCCCATAGATACAACACTACAGACAAAACTATATGGGCCACTGCAAGAATTACAAAAGACAGTAAAATTTATACAGGAAACGACATTGCAGATATAGACAATACTTCAGGCGAACGAAAGATAGATAGATAGATTGAAACTCAGATGCGATGCGACATTCCTCACCTTCCCAGGGTAATACCCTGGTACCCATTTCTGCCAACGGCTGTGTCGACCGTGGGGATATTTTTTTTCCCCAACCACGAGTACAACTCACACTGCTCCCATCGGGAATCGAACACAGGTTGTCTGAAGGTGGGTAGTCCAGTCAGGTAGTCCATATTTAGATACTGTATATATGCCGGATTTTCCGCCGGATTTTAAAATCTGAAAATCATGTAGCGCAGCGGAAAATCCAGATATTGTATATATGCCGGATTGTCCGCCGCGCTACATGATTTTCAGGTCTATTCTGGGAGTGTACTTGAAATCAACGATTATATTCTTAATTTTTATGCTAGTCGACTTCAGACTTCATCACTTTCATCCAAGGGCTGGTTGCTCTTTACAGTTCGGGATCTTTCGTTCAACGTACATGTCTCCCTCAATTGTTTTGCTGGTGCGAAAAACGTGTTGTCTTTAGCTGAGTATGACAAAAGAGACCTGCGCCATTGGTTCGTTAGCAATAATGTAAAACGTTATTTTCTTATGGTGTCTGTAGTACCTGTGGTTTGATCAATGTAAAGCATCCGAGGACGGATTGGGGAAGTTGTCGGGGGCTCACCAAAAATAAGTTGTCGGGTTTTTTAACACATATCCCCTGACGATGACGTTACATTGTATGCATCAGATCAACTTTCGACAATACCCATTGTAGAGAGTGATGAAACCTGTGTGATGGTGTAAAACTGGGATTGGTGTAACAACGTTAGGATGAAGGTTGTGTTACTGTGTACCAATTTTGTCTCTAGTGTTATCTCCTTGTTAGACAACAATGGTGACAATTGTCAATTGATTTCAAACGCTTTGTTGCTTGAAGGTCGTTGTTCGTTTTAAATTTTGGAATTTACTATTTTAAAAAATAGGGAGGGAATTGAACAGCATTGCTGTAGCAGGTATTAACTATAACAATGTTCGGGTGTTTCTTCTTATTCTTTTCAACATTTAGCAGAAGACAGCTAGTTTTTATCGTCCGCTTTGGAAGGAAGCAGTTGTGTTGTGTCGCTCGTTTATGCCAAGCCTCGATATCGTCGCCTTTTAACCAGAACATCCGCCTTGGGCATGGGTAATTTTTAATTGCTTACAACATTTTCCAGGGCAACGGTCATTTTGGTCTATTCTTTTTTTTATGTTTCATTGCCAGAGTTATTTAACGTGCGCAGAGTACACGGGTGATCTCCTGATCAGTTGTCGTTATCCAAGATAGCTAGACATTGAGTCTCACTATTCTGAGACTGGGGGAGGGTAATGCTACGAGAAAATCATGGACTCTAAGACCTCACCGTCTGCATCGGAGTTTGAATTTATAGCCTTCTTGTCCAAAGCCAATGTCCTACCTCTAGACAACCCAAGTGTTGAATTAACACCCACCACTTTAGTTTGAGGGAGCCGCGATAGCTCAGTGGTTATTGGACTGGACTAAAAAGGACGAGAGGTAGGGTTCTATCCTGATCGACGGCTTCCGGGTTCACCCAGCCTTAAATGGGCACCGGATTTTTGTGGGGGAAAAAGCGGCACAGACGTAATACTGACCACAAAGCCCAAAAATCATTCTCATTGTTTATTATCAATGTTTTAGTCTTTTTGATATTCATATCTAATCCATATTTTTTATTGTGATGTTTATATCATTAAGTAATTGTTGTAGATCTTTAGGATTTTCTGCTAGTAGTACAGTATCACCAGCATAAATTAGGTTATTGATTATCTTTCCATTAGTGTTTAGGCCTGTAATCTCTGTGATGTTTTTAAAGATTTGCTCACTGTATAGATTGAACAAGCTTAGTGATAGGATGTATCATTGTCTTAATGTTCTTTTTATATCAATAGGTGGGAGACAAAATTGCCTCCCAGCAACAGAGCTGGAAGTGACCCACAACTGATGGCTTGCGATAGGATCGGTGAACCAGAACCATCCAGACCCTACTCCATCTCTCCTTGGTGCCTCCAGTGGCTTGTTCTGGCCAAGCGAGTAGAGATCAAATAGGGAAGACAACCCGGTGTTGAAAAAAAGCATGTTGAAATCGGATGTGTTGGCCCGAAAGGCGCAAATATCACAGTTTTACTGCAAACCATAACACAACTCAGACACGCCAATTTAACGTCATATTAAGGGCGGATGATGAGGAGATGCATTCCTTCAGTCATCGGGCGAACGCAAGCAAGCAAACATATCAATAGGTGTAGAGTTCTCTTTGTTTAACTTTGTTAGTGCTGTTTGCTCCTAGTATAAATTACATATTCTATCTATCTATCTATCTATTGACCTTTCGAGCCGTAACCGGCCCATAGGGCGTAGACCAAGATACACCTTCTCCTATATGAATTTTTGTTCTAGCAGTTTTCTTTTAAAGATATTTTATCAAATCTCGCCATCTGTCTCTGTTCTGTGCAAGCAGTTCTATCTCATTGAGGGAGCCGATTCCTGCTGCTCTTGCCTCTCTCATCAATGTTCTTCTCAGTGTCTCCCTGGGTCTTCCTCTTTTTCTTTTACCTGTTGTTTCCCATATGAGGGCTTGCTTTGCTATTCGATTATTATCTCTTCTCATCACATGTCCAACGTATGACCATCGTCTTTTCTTTATTACTGAAGATATTAGTGGTTGATTGGCGATTTCTCTAATTTCCTCGTTTGTTTTGAATTCGTTCCATTCTATACCAAGTATTTTCCTTAGACATTTATTTTCGAATGCGTTCAACTTTGTTTCTATATCTCTTGTTGTTTTCCAGCTTTCACACGCATACGTAAGGGTTGATAGTACATTTGATTTGAATAGCCTAAGTTTTGTGTTTGTGCTAATGAGTTTTGATTTCCACAACTTTTCAAGGCTTCTGAAAGACATTGCTGCTTTAGCCAGTCTGATTCTAATTTCTTTGCTCGTATCCCCTTCTCGATCAATGTGACTTCCAAGATAGATGAAGTGATCGATCTCTTCTACTGGTTTGTTTTCCATGTATATTTTGTCACTTGTTGGAATTAAACTTTTCATGACTTTAGTCTTTTCATGATTGACCTCAAGCCCAATTTTGCTGGCTATTGATGATAGTTCATTTGTGTTTTCCTGCATCGTTTTTATCTGATTGCTGATGAGAACTATGTCATCAGCAAAGTCCAGGTCCTCCAAATGGTCTCCTTGTATCCATTCGATGCCTTTATTACCAGTGCAGCATTTCTTCATTATGAAGTCCATAACAATTCCAAATAACAAGGGCGATAAAATACATCCTTGTTTAACCCCAGTTTCTATTGGGAAACATTCGCTCAGTCCTTCCTCTGTTCGAACTGCACATGTGTAACCATTATACATGTCTTTGATAATATTTATGATTTTTGATGGTAAGCCATATTGCTTCAGAATTTTCCACAAAGAATCTCTATGAATACTATCAAATGCTTTTTGAAGTCGATGAAGTTAAGTACAAAAGGTTTTTGCTTTTCAATGTGTTCCTCCAATATAAGTCGTAGAGTGAAAATGTGGTCAAGACAGCTTCTCCCTTTTCTAAACCCAGCCTGTTCTTCACGCATTACTGTATCTATTGAATCCTTTATTCTATTTAGGATGATTTTACAGAATAATTTTGAGCAACTGACAAAAGTGTCACGCCTCTCCAATTGTTACAATCTCTAAGATTGCCCTTTTTTGGGATCTTAACAATGATTCCTTTTTTCCATTTATGAGGCGTCTTCTCTGTTTTCCAAATGATGTTGAACATTTTTTGGAGATGTATTAAATTATGGCTATCAATTGCCTTGAGGATCTCAGCTGTTAACTTATCCTCTCCAGCAGCCTTGTTATTGGTCATTAGCTTTAAGGTGGTTTCTATTTCACTCAGGTGAAGTCATCTAAATTTACATCTAATTCTGCTGCTGGTGTTTCAGCTTCAAAATCTATTAAACTGTGAGGTAGTGGACGGTTAAGAATTTCTTTCTTAAGACAACCCGGTGTTGAAAAAAGCATGTTGAAATCGGATGTGTTGGCCCGAAAGGCGCAAATATCACAGTTTTACTGCAAACCATAACACAACTCAGACACGCCAATTTAACGTCATATTAAGGGCGGATGATGAGGAGATGCATTCCTTCAGTCATCGGGCGAACGCAAGCAAGCAAACATATCAATAGGTGTAGAGTTCTCTTGTTTAACTTTGTTAGTGCTGTTTGCTCCTAGTATAAATTACATATTAGTCGTATATATATTAGTCTGGCAACAAACAGCGGCCATAAGAACTGGAAACCAATTGGGAATGTTTCAACAAATAAAACAGGGTGTTAGAGAAGGTTGTGTGCTGTCACCAGATTTGTTTAATATTTATAGTGAGATTATTTTAAGATCCATAAGGAGCATGCCTGGAATAACAATTGGAGGTCATAATATAAATAATATAAGGTAAGCTGATGATACAGTCTTGATCGCTAAGAGTGAAAATGAGTTACAAAAAATGTTGGACATTATAGTGAAAGAAAGCAAAAATAAAGGACTCAGCCTTAATAGCAAAAGGACAGAGGTAATGGTAACAACAAAGAAAAGGACATCACCTAAGTGCAAAATAAAAACAAGTGGAACAATATTAAAACAAGTAAATGAATTTAAATATTTGAGAACTTTGTTAACCTCAGGCGGAAGATGTACAAAAGAGGTAGGATGCAGAATGGCTCAGGCAAAAGTAGCTTTCCCAAAATTGAGAAAGATACTATGCAATCCATTTTTGACAATAGAATCAAGAAAAAGAGTTCTTAAATGTTACTTAGAGCTAGTCTTAACATATGGAAGCGAATCATGGACAATAGGACAACGGACAAGAAAATCACTGGAGTCTGTAAAAATGTGGTTTTACAGAACATTGTTGAGAGTACCATGGACGGCTAAGAAGAGTAATGAAGAGGTTCTGAGAGAGGTCAAAGCAAAAAGAGAGCTAATTTCCAATGTTAGGAAGAGACAATCATCATTTTTTGGCCATGTAATGAGAAGAGAACAACTTGAATATATTGTAACAACTGGAAACATTGAGGGACGAAGAGATAGAGGGAAGCAAAGAGAAAAAATAACAGACAGCTTAAGAGAATGGCTTGGCAGAAGGTCAACAACAGAAATGATAAATAGCTGCCGAGATCGAAAGTTGTGGAGAGACATGATCACCTACGCCACTAGGCCCGGTACTTGATGATGATTAGTCGTATGTCTGTGTCATCTAGATGTATATATTTTAGGCAGTCTATAAGTTGTTTAAGGTGTATTCTATCAAAAGCTTTGGTGTGGTCTATGAAGCAGGCGTATATTGATTTGTTTACTTCTGTGTACATTTCGTTTAATGCGCAGCATTCAGAATATGGCTTCTTTGTCCCACTGTTTTTCCTAAATCAAAATCCTTGTTCTAATTCCATATTGATTTTAATAGAAATCTTTCCTTGTATAACTTTTAGCAAGATTTTTGTTACATGGCTCATTAAGCTTATTGTTCTAAAGTCACTGCATTCCGCTACACCATTCTTTTAGGCAACGTAATGAAAGTTGATATTTTTAGTTCATTTGGTATGTATCATGTATGGTATATTTCGTTGCACATGTCTGTAATCACTTCAATGCCAACAATTTCTAGTTCCTTTATCATCTCTATCTGTATGTTTTCCGGTCCTGCAGCTTTTTGCCCTGTCAATTGTTTGTATAGCTTTTTCCACTTCTGATTTTAAGATTTTATAGCCTGATGTACATTTTATCATTGCTTTCTTTTCCCTTTCGTCATAAAATAGTTATGTATATATTTATTGTTTTTTAGCATCTTTCCTTTTTTGTTTGCAATGCATCCACTTTTTGTGGCTTTTTAAAATTTTTACTAGTCATTCTCTTTATTTCTGTGTGCATCCCTCTTAAATCTTGTTTATTTTCCATAGTTTCGATTTCTATACATTTTTAGCTGAGTTGGTCTTCATTGGGAGCCGCGATAGCTCAGTGGTTAGTGAACTGGACTACAAAGGACAAAAGGTAGGGTTCGATCCCAACCGACGGCTTCCGGTTCACCCAGCCTTTAATGGGTACCGGATTTTTTAGGGAAAGTAAAGCGGCATGGGCGTAATACCGACCACATTACCCCAAAAATCATGTGCCGAGGGTCTGTAAAATGTATGGTCACTAACACCATATTCCCTATACGCCACTTGGCGTGACGGGGGTACTTTACTTTACTTTCTTTACTAGTCTTCATTTGCCTTTTGCACATTTTGCATATTTCATTATCTATTTTGTTGTATTGGATAGTGTTCTTTGCTTGACTTCTTTCTTCCATTTTTTTCCAAGATGGCGTCAGTTATCCATTGTGTGTGTGTGTGTGTGTGTGTGTGTGTGTGTGTGTGTGTGTGTGTGTGTGTGTGTGTGTGTGTGTGTGTGTGTGTGTGTGTGTGTGTGTGTGTGTGTGTGTGTGTGTGTGTGTGTGTGTGTGTGTGTGTGTGTGTGTGTGTGTGTGTGTGTGTGTGTGTGTGTGTGTGTGTGTGTGTGTGTGTGTGTGTGTGTGTGTGTGCTTTTCCTTTTTGGATAAGATGTCACAAATTTCTTGTATGCTTTTCTTTATGCAATGCCATTTGGTTGTAACTTTTTCATCAGGATTTTCTCTTCTTTACTGCTCAATCCCTTCTAGCAGCTTCTAGCATGTGTTCTATACTTGGTATTATATAAGTATCTTTTTGATTTAAAGCTGAGATGTATGTATGTCCGTATTGTTGATTAACTAATCTTTTGTTTGTTTTTCTTTAGTTTGACTTTCTTTTTAACCACTACAGGATTGTGACCTCTGACGAAGTCCCTAGAAACTAGGAACTGAATTTTGCGCGTTAATCCTTTTTTTCCCTAGCAGCGATATACACATTGGTCACTCGCCGCACAGGCAGATAATTCCGTCTTCGGAAGTACACATATTTTTTCCGTCCATGAGTAATTGGCGTTTCAAACCGGGCCACGCTGCTGAGACCAGGGGTGGTTGCTACAGAGAGAAATCATATATTGGATTGTGATCTGAGTTAATATCTGCTCCTGGATAGGTTTTGCTTTATTGACGCTGTTACGAAACATATATTTTATCATGTAGTCTTTTTTATTTCTCTTCTCTCCAGGGCTTTTCCGTGTGCATAGTTTCCTTTTCTCTTGCTCAAAGTTGGTGATACATATTATCCGCCCGTTTTCTTCACAAAATTTGTATTAATCTTTCTCCTCTTTCATTTCTTTGTCCTAAACCATTATTTCCTATAATGGTCTTATATCTACCGTTTCCTACTTTGGCATTCATATCACCCATTACAATCAAGTTGTCCGAAGAATTTACTTGTTTCATAACTTTATTTTGATCTTCATAGTATGCCTCTATTTTTACATTTGTATAGTCTTGAGTAGGTGCGTATGTCTGTAATATTCCTATGTCGAATGGTTTTGCTTTCATTTTGAGTAGTATAATCCTTTCATTATATGCCCAGTATATATTTTTGTAGCTCTCTTTTTACTAGTAATCCTACACCTCCTATTTTTACATTTGTATAGTCTTGAGTAGGTGCGTATGTCTGTAATATTCCTATGTCGAATGGTTTTGCTTTCATTTTGAGTAGTATAATCCTTTCATTATATGCCCAGTATATATTTTTGTAGCTCTCTTTTTACTAGTAATCCTACACCTCTTTGATATTCTGTTGTGTTGTCTGAATATATAAATGTATATTTTTCGTCCGGTATGTGCCCACATTTTTTTCATCTTGTCTCTGAAATGCATAAAATATATATGTTTCATCGTCCTGCTTCTAAAATAATATTTTCCAATTTAAATAATAAACTAATTAATATATAAATGCTACATACTTGCATTTGATGAGCTCTCATCGTAAAGAATTCATAAATAACCACAAGAACTGCATGTCATGCAGAGGATTCCAGATGATAGAGAAACAGATAAAGAACAAAGAAGCAATTTAAAAATTAAGATATACAGTGTTAACCAGATTTGAGACACCCTGCGAGGAATGGCTATGCATGGGGGAGGTTACCTGTAGGCACCTGAACCAGAAGCGATCAACCTACATGTACATAGTGTACATAGCTGACCGCTTGCGCTGGGATCGATGAACTAGAGCTACTCAGACCCTACACCACACCACCTCTACAGACTAACACAGTTTGACCAACTCATTAAGGTTTGAAGTGAGATAGTCTCCCAGTACTCACAAATGCCTTGCTGAAGTCTGTTGTGTTTGGCTGAAAGTTGTAAATAATATCGTTTGTTGTAAACCGCAACATCATTCATTTACACCCACTTAACGTCTTTATAACTTTATATATAAGAGAGACGATGGATAGCAGTGAACGTTATAAAGAAAAGATTCAAGGAAGGTGAATAATGTAGCTGCGTTGTGAGAATAATATACTTATGAAAAAGTCATTTCACTCTCAATTTTGCATGACAATCGTGGTCTAATATAACCTGAAAGACTTAGTTTAAAGCTGAACAGATCGTGTCTCGACAAGAAGTAGGCACAATCACCAAGGCACCAAGAATAGATTCTTTGTTTTGTGGTTTGCAGTAGAACAGAAGCCTACTAAAAGTAATCTTTGAATGAAAAATACAAGGTAATAGAAGCAGAGGCAGACCAAGGCTAACATGGACGAGTAACATCAAAAGACGTGTCATGAGCCAGTATATGAGAACCTACACTATCAAAGCAAGAGACAGAGCGGAATGGCGCTCCGTGGTAGCCAACCTTCGATGCTGAGACGGCACTCATTGATGATGATGAACTGTGATATTTGTGTTGTTCTGCCTAACAAACCTCACTTAGCACATGGTTTCTAGTACCGAATTTCCCTCTCTCTCGATCCCTATTCTCTTCGACAAACTACACAGGTTAGTCTTATTTCTAGGGACACCACGAAGAGGTGGGGTAGGATCTGGATAGTTCTGTTATGGAGTTAATGACAACATTTTTTTTAAAGCAGGAAAAAGCACCCAAATGCAGAAGGCAGTCAAATGGATGGGTTACGTGATATGAATGATCTTAAAAATCATTTTTCTAATAGCAAATATAACAAAGACATCAAACATCCAGGGGGTGGGGTTAGGGGCTGAAGACATGCTTGAAAAAGTAACCGAAATGTTACTATATTTCAATGTCGACTAGACTTTCCTGGAATCATTCACGCAGGACCGTTCCACATGGCGCAGCAACGACAATTGAGTCAACTCAATTGCAACAGAACAATAACAAGTCAAGATTTAAATGCGACAACTCATTGCTAATAGACACATTTCGAAACCCTTGTATCCAAATGGAACGTGCGAAATTACGCTCTTTACAGTCACTTTCTGCACACAATGGAGTCAGATCCCTTTGTTGTCATCATTGCCAGCGATCCATGGCAATTACAGTTATCGGAAACTCTTGATACAGAGCTGCTCAGCAGGAGGCAATCTGATCATCAGAAAAAGATCCCCGCAGTCGAGCAAGTGTTTCGGCCTTTTAGCTTCTTGACACTCTAAGGGAGGTGGACCCGCCTGGGTCATGGCTCCCAAGCGTCGACCTCCTAATGCATTGAACTCTAAATCTTGCAATATATATTCGGCATAAAATAGCTACACTTGCTCTACGCAACACTTCTTGTCGAATCTACGGTCTCTACCCGGTGGTATACTTACATGTCTTAGCTTTAACCCAGCACATAGATACCCTCTTCGTGGTGGCATCAGTTTAAAATGGCTTGTCATTGCAGCGTCCTTTTATATAGACTCGCGTACAAGGCGTAATTCGGCAGGAAGAAGTAGATCAGAAATTGATAGTTGATGATAAAAAGAGGTCGTGTTTGGAACTTCATTCTTTTGAACTGTCGGTATTGCAAACATTCGGTGTAGCACACCTACGGTCGATGCTGTAATTTATTATCGCTGATTGTCCGCGCCTCGGATATTACATGTTTAAACTGTCACTATGCTGACGATTTACATATGAGTCGCGAATGGTCGATGTGTAAATTGCCTTATCACCTTAACATTAGATTATTTTGAGATTGTTGATGCTCGATTTCGCCAGAGCCACCATGAACAGGATTCTCTTTCGGTTGATTCAACAATAGCCTTCATTGTTCTTGTTCGCATTCTCCCCTTAATTCCTAACCTCTTTAATAGGTCGCAGAGGGATGAGGTCGTGAGTCCTCTGGCACTAATTTCCACAGCGAACACTCTAACCTGGAACCCCTGCTCTGTCAGATCGGC
>JAVIAB010000092.1:135295765-135401694 GCA_032433765.1 Megaustenia siamemsis
CACAAATATTTCTGTGATATTTTGAATTGTTGTCATTTAATAATTCTGATTTGTAGTTGCCAATTATGAACTTCAGTGCTGCAGTCCATCTTTAATCTTAGTTCCACAAGGATGTATTGTTGTGCTCACTCATTGAAGAGGATATCATCTTAGGAGCCCCCTTTTTGTGTTGGCCTCTTTGAGAACTTCCTCATTGGTCTTTTTAGCTGTCCAGGGAACTTTCAACATTCTTCTGAGAAATCCCATCTCTGTGGCCTCTAATCATCTTTTCATTTGTTTGTCTACTGTCCATGATTCGCTTCCATAGGTCAGAATTGGCCCTATATAGCATCAATGAACTCTCTTTCTATCTTCCATATTATATATGTTATATATATTATTACTAGATATTATAAGGAAAGTGCCCTCACACACACCCACCCATCTCCAATGTCTATGTTGTGATTAAATAATCATCACTCAGTGAAAATTCTTTCTTCAATGCTTGAAAATTCATGTTTGTTGTCATTTGTAATTCACAAATTAATCTTTAAGCCTTTTGGCCAAAAATCACTGCTTATAACACTTCTTTCGGGAGACGAGCAATCCATTTTCTTCAGGAAGAAAATATACTTGCCTGAAAGAGCTTGATTGTTTCTCATTTAAAACATAAGAAATCTTCTTGATATCTCAATATAATAAAATGTTTACAAAATACTGAATTTATGAAATATGCAAGAACTTTATTTAATCCCTACATCTAGATCATCATGTACCATACCGGTTGGCGTAGGCGATCATGTCCTTCCACAATCTTCTATCTACAGTGCATCATATCAGTTCTGTTGTTGACTGCTTTCCATGCCATGACACCAAGCTATCCAGTATTTTCTCTCTTTGTTGTACACGATCTCTCTTTCCATTCATTTTGCCAGTTGTAACCAAGTATTCCAACTTTCCTCTTCTCATGATGTGCCCGAAAAATGTTGATTGTTTCTTTCTGATGTTTTTTAGGAGCTGCCTTTTTGTGTTGGCCTCTTTGAGAACTTCCTCATTGGTCTTTTTAGCTGTCCAGGGAACTTTCAACATTCTTCTGAGAAATCCCATCTCTGTGGTCTCTAATCGTCTTTTCATTTGTTTGTCTACTGTCCATGATTCGCTTCCATAGGTCAGAATTGGCTCTATGTAGCACAGATGAACTCTCATTTCTATTGACATAGATTTGTTGCATAAGATATTTTTCATTTTCTTAAATGCTATTTTGGCCTGAACTATTCTACTTTTTATTTCTGTGGTGCATCTTCCATCTGATGTTATTATTGCGCCCAAGTATTTGACGTGTTGCACTTGTTTCAAATTTGTTGTTTATTTTTATTCTGGTATTGATTGTTTTTTCGATTTGACCATTACTTCTAGTTTCTTACTATTCAGACTGAGACCTTTCTTGATGCTTTCTTTTACTATTATGTCTGTCATTTCTTGTAGCTCAATCTCTGTCTCTGCTATTAAGACTGTGTCATCTGCATATCGCAAATTATTTATGTTTTGACTGTTGACTTCAATTCCTTTTTTGTTCTACTATTGATCTCATAATATGTTCGCTGTAAAGTGAAAACAAATCTGGCAACAGAACACAGTCTTGTCTGACTCCTTGTTTTATAAATTGAAATTGTCCTGTTTGGTTGTTAATTCGTATTGCTGCTGTTTGTTGCCAGTACATGTTTTTTATGAATCGCAGATCCTTGCCATCAATGTTTAATTTCTCAAGCATATTGATTATTTCCACATGCTTTACTTTGTCAAATGCTTTTGTGTAGTCTATAAAGCACATATATAGATCTTTCTTTATTTCTATAGATCTTTCTATCAATGTTCTTAAGATGTATATTGCATTATTGGTGCCCTTGGTGCAACAAGATACTCAGCTGTAAAAGATGTATTTTTAAATATGTTATCCACATCTAAAATGTGCGAGCTAGATAAGAGTTAAGCTGTGAGTCTGCAGCTTTCCCTGCCACCCAAGTCCAAGACCTTGACTTTTTGAATGTCAGCTCACTTTTACTTCCTCACATAGAATTTGGATTTAAGTTCTACCAAAAGTGGGGCATTATGATTATGCCAAGTTACAATTCCAGTTCCTCAGCTGTTTCTTCAAGGATGAATAACTATAAAACACTTCCTGCCACCTTGCACCTGGCTAGCTTTTTAAAGGAGTAGGGTAACTAAAGACAGTGTCAGCAAAAGTATAGACACACTGTGGATATCTTCACACAGATACTCTCTAAGTGCAAGGTTCATGATCATTAGGGCACATTCTACCTGAGGTTTCTCTTGGTCCAAAAATTCAAAGATCTGTGGTAAAAAAAAAATTGTCCCTAATGGGGATTCAGCAAACCACAGAGAGTGCACAATAGAAATAGTAATATTCTTTCATATTTACCCGGTGATCACTTCTCTTCTTTGTCTGTCCTAATGGGATGTTAAGTGGGTATAGATGAGTTTTGATTTGCAGCCAAAGTTGTGATTTTTGCATCTCTTATGCTGTTACATTTTCAGGAAGTTTAATCACTCATTTATCTATCCAGACTATAAAGAAGACCAGTTGTAATAAAAATATCTTGTTTTTAATGTTTATCATATTATCATTTATATACAGAAATGGGACAAGCATGATTTCACTGATTATTCCACCAAGAGATCAGATTGCACGTGTAAACAAGATGTTAGCTGATGAGTTTGGTACTGCATCCAATATTAAAAGCAGAGTTAATCGATTGTCTGTTCTGGGTGCTATTACATCTGTACAACAAAGGCTTAAATTGTATAACAAAGGTACTTTTCTTTAATCAAGGAATGTATTTAAAGTTGGTTGTAGAATATTAAATTGCTCCTTTCAGCTTTAATTCTCACAATTTAAAATAAATCATTATTTGGTATTTTTAACATGTCATTGAAGTAAATAGAATATTTGACTACACAAAATATTTGATGTTAAAATTGTATCAGTGTTTTTTTTTAATGACTGCACTTTTTAAAATCAAGTATTTGCCCAACATAATTTAAATTTGTGTATTATATCATGGTTCAAGCTCTGTTTTAACGGTAGATGTTCTAGAACCATTCGTAACCCAACTTTTGAGTGGGAAATTGAAAAACCTTGATTTCAACAATTGATCACACTGCTGTAAAATCACTAGAATTCTTAGCAGGCATTTTGCTAATCGCATGTATCGCATTAACTCATGGAACTTGCCTGCATGGTTTCCAGATCTTACTTCCCTGGATTACTCCTGTGAATTGCACCCCTGGGATACACTGAAAGGAAAAGTGTACAAAAACAATCCCCACACAGTTAATAAACTTCAGGTTTCAATTGCCAACATTAATAACATAACTTTCCCCGTACTGCACACAAGGTCTTTGACAGTATGAAAAAAAACATGTCCACACTTGTCAACTAAATCATGATGGATATTTCCAACAATTTTTGTGAATAGAGCTTTAATGTGAGGAAACTTTACTGGAAATAAGACACACTATAGCATTATATGTTGCATGAACTCCACAAACAGTGAATACAAAATTTTGAATGGCAGTATTTTAAAAACATCCTGCCATTAAAAAAAACACATTGGTATAACAAGGTTGGGAAAATGTTACCACCTACACAGTTTGTGTAGTTGAACATTTGTTTCCAATCAAAGAGTTGTGAATATTCTACAAAGTGAACACCTTTTTTCTTTCTTTTGAATTTGTAATTACGTAATTAGTAGCATTAACTATATATAATGATAGAATTTTGTTGTTTTTCTGCAGTCCCTCCAAATGGTTTGGTCATTTATTGTGGAACAATCATCACTGAAGAAGGGAAAGAAAAGAAAGTGAACATAGACTTTGAACCGTTCCGTCCTATCAATACCTCATTGTATCTCTGTGATAATAAATTTCATACAGAGGTATGAGGTTTCTTCTCCAGTTATCTCTTGTATTTAATGTACTTTACATAATGCAGTGTAGATTACAAAACTCTCCAGGTAGATTAAACTTTATGGCAATCTAAGAGAAGCAATTTATCTTAATTATCTTAATTCTCACTAAATGAGGGGGCAATGGTTGGTCTTAAGATAAGACGCTGGTCTTGAGACAGATTGAGAGTTCAAATCCTGGCTGCACCAGTTGATATTTTTATATGTGACTTTTCTCTGTGGTCTCAGAAACGAAGCCCGGGATGAAACGTCAATTACTTATCGATGGAAAAAGTATGAGTACCTCCGAAGATGGAGCTATCTGCCTGTGCAGCGAGGGACCCCTGTGCACATGGCTGCCAGGGAAAAACAGGTTAACATACAAAATTCAGTTCCTAGTCTCGAGGGACTTTACCATAGCTGAGAGCTGGTGAGCACCCAAAAAAAAAAATGTTTTGCAGAGATAAAAATAGTATGATCAGAGCTAGAGGAAGCAGATTTGATAACTTTCTCTTGTTATTTTTCAGTGCTAAGTTGCATGGTTAACATTAATAGATTTGATAGTTGTAACTTTTTTCGCATGTAAGGAAAATGTAGTGCAGACCCTTGTTGGCATAGGGTAGCGTTTAAAATTTAACATGAGGAAAAAATTAGCATGTTACATTCTGAACATTGATACTTGATAAAAATTACATATACTTTGACTATCCTTATTTTCTTAAAAGTCAGTTACTCTGTTTTTTTAAAACTCCAGGCATTGACTGCTCTTTTGGCGGATGACAACAAATTTGGATTTATAGTAATGGATGGTAATGGAGCTTTGTTTGGCACTTTATCAGGGAACACTAGAGAGGTCTTGCACAAGTTTACTGTTGATTTACCTAAAAAGCACGGTGAGAAATTATAGTTATCTGTGGTAAATTAATTGTGAGTTAATGTACTTTAAGTCATGCAGATTTCTTCAATGACTACTATATTATATATATATATATATACACCAACCTGTGATGTCTCATTCTGTTGTGGTCAGTGCAGAGGTGAAGTATGATAACTTGGTCTCTCCTTGAGAGTGTGTATTCTTGTCTCCATTTTGAATAGATATAGTATTGCCCTTTAATGATAGATTTAACTTCATCAGAGCTGACTAGATGGTCTTCTTGTGGTAGTTTGCTCCTTTTTTGGATAGTTCCACTCCTTTTTTGGCTAGTTTATCTACATGCTCATTTTCTATGTATATTGCAATGACTTTTTATGTAATGTTTATTCATTACTGGAATAATCTGCTTTAACATATCTATCTATCTATTGACCTTTCGAGCCGTAGCCAGCCCAAAGGGCGTATTCGCTCTCTTTGTTTCTCTTTCTTTCTCACTTTCTCTTAATCCCTGCCTTTCTTGCAGTTTTTGTGAGGATATTTGCTAATTTGTTATTTTAATCTGTTTTATTTCTATTTTAATTGTCTAGTTATCCAGAATAATCAAAATAAACACGTAAATTGCAAATTTTCATAAGTCTTTCCACTTATGATTTAACATAAATATTTTTTAGGCAGAGGAGGGCAGTCTGCACTGCGTTTTGCTCGTCTGAGAATGGAAAAGAGGCATAACTATGTACGGAAGGTAGCAGAAGTTGCGGTGCAATTGTTCATCACTAGTGACAAACCAAATATTGCAGGATTGGTTTTGGCAGGTTCTGCAGACTTTAAGACTGAACTTAGTCAGTCAGACATGTTTGACCCGGTAAGAGAAGTGGAAGAGTAGTGTGTTTGTATGACTACAGATTTTGATGTTCATTTTGTGAAACTGTAAAGTTATTTTGATCCCAGTCATTGTTCTACAATCCTACATGTTTAATAATAGATGTAGTAGTCAGTAAGTAGGCAATGTTTTATAGAACAAACAATTTTCTTCATTTTGCTTGGTTTTGATAAGCCCATATAGGGTTTCCAGTTATTTTTAATGTTTAACTAAATGGTCATTAGCAGCTTTACTTTGAAATTCATGACCTTGTGGTTATTTCAATTTGAAAATAATCTGTTACCCACTAGTTGTTTTACAGTGCGATTGTATCATTACTAGAAGTCTAATAAAACATTTTTTGGTGCTGCATATATCAGGCCTATCAGTTAATTGGAATATATTGTAACAATGGGAAAATTGAGGGATGAAGAGATTGGAATATATTGTAACAACTGGGAAAATTGAGGGATGAAAAGATTGGAGTATATTGTGACAACTGGGAAAATTGAGGGATGAAAAGATTGGAGTATATTGTAACAACTGGGAAAATTGAGGGATGAAGAGATTGGGGTATTTTGTAACAACTGGGAAAATTGAGAGATGAAGAGATTGGAGTATATTGTAACAACTGGGAAAATTGAGGGATGAAGAGATTGGGGTATATTGTAACAACTGGTACTTGATGATGATGATCAGAGTAAAAATTAATTTAAATCATCAGTGAGGAATGAAACCAGTGGACAAATTTTTATTTTCTGGCATAATTTAAGGCCATATTATGTACATGTCATGAAAATTGTGTGTTTTTTCAATTTGTCAACAGCGTCTGCAAGCAAAGATTATCAAAATTGTGGATGTTTCATATGGTGGTGAAAATGGCTTTAACCAGGCAATAGAACTTGCAGCGGATTCTTTAGCCAATGTTAAATTTATTCAAGAGAAGAAACTTATAGGTAATATCTTCTTGTTTTGTGTGTGTACATAGCTGAACACTCTAGTATCAGTTATTCAAAGAATCAAAGCCCTTTAGACCCCTTATTAGAGCATAGACAGATAATGTCTTTTTATCCATACCTATTCTTTGACATTTCCTCTACTTCTCTCTAGTCTAGACTAACATTCTTGAGGGTTTCCATGACATCTTTTCTTCTTTTATTTCTGGGCATTCCTGGCTTTCTCTATCTTTGTGGGTTCCAAAAAGTGTCTGTCTTACTATGCTGGCATCAGGCTTTCTTAGAGTGTGTCCAATCTATCCTCTTTTTCTATTCATTAATTATATTTTGATTAACCCCTGTTTTGTTCATTCCTAGATTTCATACTTTAGTTTCAGCAGGTGTTGTAATAAATATTTTATTTCTCATGTGTAAAGACACAAACACATACTTTCATTTACTTTCACAATACTGGTGACATTTATACTATTTCTTCATAATATCATATTTTGTCCTTATTTTTAATTTGAATAGATGTGTTAATTTAAGAACTTTATAATTGATCTTCCTTCACATAAAAGACATTCATATGTAGTTTCATCTCTCTCTCTCTCTCTCTCTCTCTCTCTCTCTCTCTCTCTCTCTCTCTCTCTCTCACACTCACTCACCCTCCCTCCCTCTCCTCCCTAATATGTGTGTGTGTGAACTCTTGGGCCATATAAAAAATTTTTGTTTCCATTAATTAGGGCGATACTTTGATGAGATCTCACAAGATACTGGGAAATATTGTTTTGGTGTTGAAGACACACTCAAAGCCATGGAGATGGGGTCCGTAGACATTCTCATTGTCTGGGAAAATTTGGACATACAAAGATTTGTTTTAAAAAATCATACAACTGAAGGTGTGTATTAGAAGTTTATATTGAATTATATTATTTTGAAAAGAATTTTGTATTTGTTTAATTCTTATTTTAAATTTTGTTTTGCTTTTATTTGGCACATTAAGAAGTAAATCATTTCAGTGTAAACAATTGATATTGAAAACAAAATGAACTCCCTCCATCTTGAAACAGGACAAAGAGTCCAATTTGCATGATCAAAAGACTGAAGAGGAAAAAAAAATAAGAGCTAAAGATTTCTCCAATCAATTAATGTGATTAAATTATTTATGTGCTACATTTGCTTTAATCGACTTTCTATATTTGTTCTTTTAGATGAAAAAATTTTGCACTTAAGACCAGATCAGGAAAAAGATAAGACATACTTCACTGACAAAGAGGTAAGGTTGACAAGAAAGATAAAATTTTAATTGCTTTTTTGTTTTTGAATCATACTGCTACTTTCAGTTCTCATTTGCTACATAATTTATTTTGATTGTCAATTAAAATTTTGTTCTTTTCCTAAATTTGGATGCATATATGTATGTTTGTTGTTCAATATATTGTTACAACCTTCTTATATTATGTTATTTTGTTGAAGACAGGAGTTGAGCTGGAGTTGATAGAGCAGATGCCTCTGCTAGAATGGTTTGCCAATAACTACAAAAATTTTGGTAAGTCTTAATAGTCAGTTATGCCTATTTATTTATAAAGTGAAGAAAAAAAAATCATGTTTAATTTATCATCATCATGTCGCTTGTCCTTCACAGAATGTTGCATTAACCACAGCTCATCTGAAAGAATCTCTGTCTCTAGCTAGATCTTCCACTTCTTCTGTTGTCATGTTCAAGGTCTCTTTGATGTTTTGAAGCCACCTTCTTCTTGGTCTGCCCCTGAAACATCGCCTAGGAACCAGACCTTCCATTGTTGTTCTTTTCCACCCCTTTCCAGCCCGCTGTGTCTTTTGATATTTAATTTATACTTTTTCAAATCAAATGTGTTTATTAATTTATAGCTAAAATTATCTCTTGATTTTGTTTATATAGGATTCACTGTAAGAGCATTTTAGAGTAAATAACTGATGTATATAATGGTTTAATTTTGCTGTTCTGTTACATTACATTTATTTTCACAATATTGTCCATTTAAGAAATTCTTATCCTTTAATTATGTATATATATTTCTTTGAATTGAGAATTACAATAGTGAAAGTGTGGACTTGAAGTTAATAATTATCTCTCATTTCATGTGAAATTGTCAAATAATGCAGTAGATAGGGATTTGAGTAAATATTGGTGTGTATTTTTCTTAAATGATGGTATATATATTTTTTTCTTTTTTTTTTGAGACCCCCATTGTCAGATTATCACCATCAAGTGCTGTCTCCGCATCGAAGGTTGGCTACCATGGAGCACCATTCTGCTCTCTCTCTTGGTTTGATAGTGCAGGTTGTCATAAGCTGACTTGTCCATCTTTTGATGTTACTCATCCATTGCTAGTCTTGGTCTGCCTCTTTTACTTTGTATTTTCTCTTTTAACATGCCCGAAAAATCTAATTTGTCTTCTTTGAATTGTGTTTAGTAGTTCTCTGTTCAGTTTTAGTTCTTTTAAAACTTCATCGTTTGTTTTCTGTTCTTTCCATCAATTTCTTCCTATTCTTCTACAAATCCACTTTTCAAAGGTTTCAATTTTCTGTTCTTTTTTCTTGTCTAATGTCCATGTTTCTGCACCATATAGGAATGTAGAGAAAGATATAACATTTTGCTATTCTTAGTTTTAGCCCTGTGTTATTTGTTTTGATGTTAGTATATTTTTCATGACATTAAAATAATTTTTTGCCATGCCTATTCTTTAGTTAATTTCAGTTTTCCATTTTCCTTCACTGATTATAGTCTGTCTCTGAACTGTCTCCAGATGTATTCCGTCAACTTTGATATCCACTTGTAGGTCTTGAGTTTTTTCTTTAATTATGATCATAGTTTTAGTCATTTTGATATTCATATCTAATCCATATTTTTTTATTGTCATGTTTATTTCATTAAGTAATTGTTGATTTTTAGGATTTTCTGCTAGTAATCATCAGCATATCTTAGGTTATTGATTATCTTTCCATTAATGTTTAGGCCTGACTTTTCTGTGGTGTTTTTAAAGATTTGCTCAGTGTATAGATGATTGAACAAACTTGGACAACTATACCAGGCAGATACAAGCATAACCCGCTGTCAGAAGCTTGCAATATTTTAAATGAACAGTGACAAAATTTTAAATTATACATGGGCTCTAGTAATTTGGTTTTTTGTGTTATTTCCAGGAGCAACTCTTGAGATCATCACTGACAAGTCACAGGAGGGAGCCCAGTTTGTGAAAGGCTTTGGTGGGATAGGAGGTATTATTTTGATTTCATTTATAATTTTGAATGTATCTGATCAAGTGTTCACATATATTGTGACAGTGGCTATTATATGCTTTAATTGTATCATTTATTGGACTCATTCCATTTTTTTAATCATTCATACAATGCCTGAACATGCCATACGTTCTCTTGACTTGCAATTTTTTTTTCTTCTTACATTTATCAGAAGTATTCTAAGAGTGTTGAAAAGGGGATACTTCTGTCTGTTGTGAACTTTTTGAAGTCTTAGAATTATGTGTCCTTTTCTATTGAATTGGTAGTAGGCATCATTTCCTGGTTTTGTGCATATCATTTATTCATATATCTGTTACTGGGTTATACGTGTATCTGCCTCTTACACTTTATCACCATCCTTTTCCAGCGTGTCTGCCACATCAATTCCAGAACTATTACAGTGAGGTAGAAGCCCCTGAATTGCTGGTAGAAATTATACTGTGTTCTATTATCATTGAGGTCTTTATTTCCCATTATGATCAATTGCTGTAACCATTCAAAGAGTGTTTGTGAAGGTTACGTTTTCTTCTTTGCTTTTCATCCTTAGGAGAGTTTCATCTGTAGTTGTCAGAGCTTTTGTTTACCATAATGTTACTTGAGTACTTTCTTGTTGCTATAGAGTCTTTTCTGTGTTCTATTTTTCGTTTCCTCTTCTTATCAAATGCCAGTTCCAAATGTACCTAGTCAGCTAGTATTTAGAATTAACTTTATATTACATATTTCTTCAGAATTGTAAACGTTTATTTTTACTAGACTTTTCTCTCATTAACTTTTTCGTTAACATTTCTTGTTGTTTTAACTATTTATACCACCATCTTTTTTATTTTCTAAGCTCTTTGTTTTGTTTAAATATTCTTTGTTCATATTATCAGTTCTGAAATATACCGATTTTCCTTTCATTATTCATTATATAAATAATAATTAAGCAATGCATGAATGAACATACACAGTATCTTCCAAAATCTAACTTATCCTTCTTAAATCCTTTTATATAACTTTGCTATTGGAAATTGAAAGTTAAATTCTTGAATGTATATCTGGAAGTGAATGTGTAATTTAACTCCTGAGTTTGTTAGAGAGATAATAACAACATTCTATCTTTGGCAATCAGATAGGTTGGTGCACAGAAACATTCACATTTGACTATATTAATTTTTAAATATTAAATTATTATATTTAACAAAGAATTTAGGATTACGGATTTCTTGCAATAGCCTGCTACAGGGTTTTATCGAGAATTAATTATAAATATGTCATGCGTCTGATTAAATAATGTTACTGGAACCATATATGTGGATTAGGCAGATCTTTTTTCAAGTCAGGTGGTTACAGGTCCTCTTTCTTTCTTGCATCCACCCGATGACTAACAAAATAGGTAACGTACACCCCTTCCTTGAAAGGACGTTAAGAGGGTGTAGATGTGTTTTGTTGTTTTCAGCAGAACTGTGTGATATTTGCATATTATGGCCAAACATCCAACTTAGCATAGCATTTTGGAGTACCTTTCATCCCTATTCTTATGCAGACGGTTAGTCTTGTTTCTAGAAGCAAAGCAGAGTCTGGATAGTTTAGGTTCATTGATCTTGGTGCACATCATCAGTTGCGAGTTGCAGACAGCTTTCAGCTCTGTTGCTGTTGTGTGGCTTTGTGCCTGGTTGCGGAATCAAATCCAGATAGGGCCAAGGGTTTTTTTTTTAAAACAGGGCCTTTTCAATAGGTTGTATTTACAGTATGGTTTAAGTTTAGTTTTAGCTTAACTCTTTCCATACATTTTGATGCACTGTATGTCATGCTTTCAGTCACGTTTGTTTAGCAGCAGTGTGTCAATTTAATTAGTGTAAACTGTCATCAGACCATGCTCCTTAAAATGTCTTGTTTCATCTTGGTACTAGTGAAATCTAATTCCTTGTTCTATCTATCTATTGTCCTTTTGAGCCGAAGACGGCACATAGGGCAGAACCACAACCTCAAAAACAGAAACCTTGCGTGCCAAAGTGGCACATATTGCAGAGATCACTGCTCTAAAATATATGGCGCTGTTTCCATAACAATACTTTTTACAATGACAGCTTGTCAAGCCATCGATCAACCTCCTTAGTCGCCTCTTACCACATGCCTGGATGGTCACAGTGTCACTATTCTTTACTTCCCTCATAATGAGGCCCCGGTAACACACAGGAATACTTGTTCTCCTTGTTCTACTATCTAAAAATTCATATACAATATGTTATGTGTTAGATAAATATAAACATGTAGATTGATATTTAAAACCGTGAAAAATTTTGTCTTAGAAATCACTTCCATTGCATTGATAAAAACCTTCCGCACTGAAAGAGTTAACCGACAGATCATTTTCATTATACAACGAACATCTCCATAATTCTCACCTCAGATCCCATTCCCAACACCCCTACTAACATGTAGCTGCTAATGATTCTAATAATTGTCAGTGTTTCTTCATGCTAGCAAAGATGGTGTGTACAACACGTTACAAAAGTACAATATGCAGTTATTTCATAATTTTAATTAATGGGGTATTGTGATTATGTAGTGATTATTAAACGTTCTGAAAGAGGCCAAAGCAAAAAGAGAGCTAATTTCCAATATTAGGAAGAAACAATCATCATTTTTTGGCCATGTAATGAGAAAACAACTGGAATATATTGTAACAACTGGGATAATTGAGGGATGAAGAGATAGAGGAAGGCAAAGTGAAAAAATACCAGACAGCTTAAGAGAATGGCTTGGCAGAAGGTCAACAACAGAAATGATAAATAACCGTCGAGATCGAAAATTGTGGAGAGATATGATCACCCACATCAGCAGGCCCAGTACTTGATGATGATGTTTGTTGTTTGTGTGAATCTCTTGTTTGCTTTATGGTATAAAAATTATTTTATATATTTGTTTTGCACTGACGTTGATGTATTGCATATTTTTCTGTGTTCTGATTATGGGTGCATTATTATTTACACGAATCTACTTGCAGGCATTTTACGATATCAAGTTGACTTCCAAGCGCTTGATCCTCACCACCTTGATGCACTGCTAGATGACTTTGATATAGATGATTACTGAGCAACTGATTAATCATCACTAAGAGATATGGCCGATAGACCTCCGCTTCTTTCTTCACGCTTTTATTACTACTATTGCTATTATAATTAAGCAATTCCTTCCATCTGAAGTCCACATGTCCCAGCAGCCTTGTCATATGGATTATGTTGTGTTGAGTGTGCTTCAGACATGGTAGCCACTCAAATAGGAAGGTGATTTCAGTCTTTCATTGATGAGGATGATTTAACCTTGCTGGGCTCATGCAAAACCGATATATAAACTGCCTCATATCTAAAGTAGAGGTATACAAGATGATATCACAGCTCTTTCAGACTGATTAATCTTTATGCTTGAGAACCAGCATCTACAGCGCTGCACATTTTATTTGAACCTACAAATAAAAAAAAATAGCAATCAAGAAAAATTGCTAATTTCCAGATAAAATGTGATCTTTAGGCAGTAATAATTTTGTTGTTTGTCTTTAAAAACCAAGCAAGAGAGTATTATTTACGTGCCTGGAAAAGCACAGTCCACACAAATAAATTTCACTTTATGAAAATTAATTGGCAATTTTTTGTGCATTTTGGTTTTAGAATGCAGAATATGGAGTTCTTTGTGAAATTAATGATGCTCATGGAAAGCTGTGTTTACATCATTGACAAATAATTTTGTTTATGCACCTTTTTAAAATTGTTATTTTTGGATGCACATAATAATAATAATAGGCATTAATAAATTGAACACTGACATATTATGTTATTTTTGTCTGATTTGTCCTGAAACAATTTATGCTTTAATTTGTGAGGATCTCGAGGTCAAAGGAGCATGACTATAATTATTACATCATGAGATTAATCACTTTGTTATTGTAAGGATGAATGTTACAATGATTATTGTACTTCTCATTTTAACTTTGTTGATTGTACAGATAACATTTTCAGTTTCCAGTCATGCAAGTTATTGGCAAGTGTATATTGCTGAATTTTATATGTCTAGGATTTTGTTTGCATAGGTGTAATGGAGGCTGAAAAAATATCTGGAAAATAAAACACTTTATGTTTAAAGCATTGTACATTATTTTTTTTGCATTTAATGGACAGATGTGCTGCTGTGTGTTTCAGAACAATGGGTTTTTAGTATAATTTTTTAGAGATTCTATTAAGCAAATTTTATATGAAGAATTTCCATTTGAATTGTAGAAGAAAACTACTTTTAGGGGTACAATTTTGATGCACTAATAAAGTTGGGACATCACTAATCTATAAGATGCATATCTAAACTCTCTTAAGAATTAAGCTTGTTGTTCATGTACGCATTTTACCAAAACTTTGTTTTCTGGTGAAATCATATGTGATAAATAAATCTGCTTCATGATTTGCACATACAAATGTTTGGTTCTATTTTTATTTTTATAAAGTGAAGCTACTAAATTATAACAAAAAATTGTTTTAATTTTTGTATGGCTACAACAGAGATGCTGGTGTTAGGTTTTATTTTCACTGTCTTCGAAGTTTAATATTTCAAGAAAATGGAATGCATGTTAGTTGCTCATGCACGGAACATTGCTGCTGCGGTATAAAAGAGTAATTTGGTAAATAAAATTCATATTTACATTATAATATTTAGTGAATATCAGTATTTAAATAATGCTTTAAATAGTTGCTGGTGCAAAGCAGTGATTATTCCTTGAATGCTACTTATGCTAGACTAACGGTTACATTGCTGGGATTGCAATTCAAGGACTGAACTCATAGTGGTCACACAGCCTCAGCCTAATTGTACAAATGGGCTGGGGCTTTAGTAGCACACAGCCTCAACCATAGAGTACTAATGAGTAATGTCTTGGCAGATTTAGTAATACACAACCTCAACCTAAGTGTACAAATGGATAATGAAATATTTCTTGCCAGATTGAGCAACGCTTAGGCTAAGTGGACATTGGGTAATGTCTTCCCAGATTTAGTAAAGGTGATAATAAAAAAAAAGAAGTATAATTTTCCCATTATCCTCAAATTAAAATAGCTTTACAGTCAAAATGCTTAATGTTTCAGGTTTGATTTTCTGAGAGGGATAATCTTTAGAATTACACACTGTAATACTTAACTGTGGAATTAGGGCTCTTCATGTCTTTATTTAGCCACTATAATTTCACAAGTCTTTATTTGTTTTTAAAAAAAAATTGAGTCAAACATATTTTGTGTAAAATTCTTAATTTCATTTATCAAACTTTTCTTTATGGTTTTACTCAAAAGAGTGAGTTCATATGCAACTTAAATGACATGTTGAAATTTTAAGTCTCATCCTCTATCCTGTTAATTATCCTTTAGGTTTATTTTACTGTTACCTGTCTAACATTTGAAACTTCATGTTTTCCTATTGTACCATCTTGTCTCTAATTTGCTATTAGTAAAAGTGACAGTCTGCTACTATCAGTTAATATATATATATATTTTTTTTTGGGTTTCAATTTTGTTGTTTGATCTTGCCCAGATATTTGCTGACCTGCTCATCCCCCTAAAAAAGAAGAGTGATAATTGCATGGTGTTTTTTTTTTTTATACTGGAAAAATAAAAAACATTTTTCAATTTTTTTCCCTGTTAATGAAATGTTTCAATGTCAGTTTAGCTGTTGTCTTTTCAATATATTAAAATTTACTAACATTTTCCAACAGTGCAGGGGATATCAGTTGTTTCATTGTTTCCTTTTGTTTTTTTTCTTAAATAATTTTAATACGAAAATACGTTCCTGCCCTCATCCTATTAGTTTTCCCTATATACTTGCAGTGTACTCCGTTTCTTTGATCTTAAAATGTTATCATATTCTGTTCTGATTTTTAGAACTGTTATTGGTAGCCTTTGTTATTTTTGTTGGAAAAGCCAGGTTGACAGTTTATTTATTGAATTTTTTTTTAAAGTCGTACTGTATTTAGAAATCCATCACCATTATTGTCTTTTCTGAATGATGAGAGACATTACCGAATGTACTTCTCATGTCGGCACAGCAGGTTGATTTAGTTTTATCATGTTTAGAATTTTAACCCTGACCTACCAATCTTGATAGCATAAAAATATTAATTGCAAACTTATGCAAGTTATTTTCTTTGTGTTTGAAGTATCCATTTAGTATCCAGTCTTGTAAAGTATATCATCATCATCATGCACTCTGCCCAGTTGAGGACATTACCTTCTAATTGCCAGTCTGACAACAAGAGGTAGGGTTCGATGCCAACCGACGGCTTCCGGGTTCACCCAGCCTTTAATGGGTACCGGATTTTTTTCTGCGAAAGTAAAGCGGCACGGGTGTAATACCAACCACATTACCCCAAAAATTATGTGCTGAAGGTCTGTAAAATTTATGGTCACTAACACCATATTCCCTATATGCTACTTGGCATGATGGGGGCACTTTACTTACCAGTCTGACAATGTCTCTAGCTATGTTGCCTACTTTTATGAGTGATTATGATTATGAGTGGTCTGTAAGAAGTCTTTGATATGCAAGGTCATTGTTTTTTAGGCCTTTCCTTTCTCTGTGTTTCAGAAACATCTGATTCATTTATCCTTTAAGACCATTATGGTGTTTCATTAGTCTAGATCGGACTCGCATCACCACAGTTGGTACATTCCCATGTCCACTTTGCTGTTCGTTACAGCAACCATTGAAGTATTCATTTACTGGTTGTTCCCGTCCTGCATTGATTGACCATGTTGTGTTCTTTTTGACTTAGGATGCTTTTTCCCCGTTTGTGGCGCTGTGTTCCAACATTCTTTGACATGATTATCCCCAACTTTCTTGTCAACATCCTGTGATGTCATACATGTCCATTATTAAGGTTTCTTGTACAATTGCAGACCACCCCACCTACCTCTCGGTTGTCTCATTGCCATGAACTACTGCATTGTCAAGGGCAAAATATTACAGCTGTTAACATGAGATATGTCAAATAGGTGCACCCACTCCCTGCGTAGTGTGTTCCTGTTGATCTGGCAAAGCATGCTTTGTGAGTCAGTCAAGATGACCACATGTGTTATTGGTTTCTTAACCAGCCATGTGATGATTCTGTTATAGCCTCAAGCTCCATGCCTGTGTTGGAGGTAGTAGTCTTGAAGGCTCCTGCACCGTTTCCTATCAACTTTCTATAAGAATACACAATAAAACTCGAGCCACACTGCACAACCCTTGTGACCAAGTTATCATTGTCAATGATCAGGTCTTGAGGTTTGGAATGAAGTTACAATATCTCCTGGATCTCGGACTCAGTCAAAGCCTGTCTGCAAACACTATGTATCCTATCTAAGTATATGATGACCTTGGTTTTTCTGTGCTTGTCATGCAATCTATCTATACATCTATCCAATCCCTGCTAGTAGGTAATGTCCTCTTTGTTGCATGCACCCTGGGCAGTGTTGTCTAAGCCTCTGCCAGCCATGATGTCCTGCGCTGCCATTCATTGACTATAATTTTGCTAGCAGTTTATGTATTTTATTATATACTACCGCCAGTTACGCTTTTGCTGGCATGTACTTGTATCGTGCTTGGAAGGTCCAACAGGAAATGTATAACTCAGATTGGCATATCCTTTGTGCATCTCAACACAGCTTGTATAGCCTTGGCCTGTACCCATTCCAAATTAGATGAGTGTAGGGTAAGAAGGCATGGTGAAATAAGGAAGAGATCAAGATGTATCAGAAGACAGCAGAAGTTTTGTAAAAAAAAAAAAACAAGTGGGTGAGATTTTAAAATGTTTACATCAAATTTTGGAGTTCCAGAAGTGCCTGGAAAAGGAGTCCTGCATTGGAATGATTAGCATACAATTTAGACAAACTAGTGGCCAACCAGATTAACAAACACCATGATGTTTCTTCTTCTGCACGCACCTTTAGACAAGTTCAAAGAAAGCGTTCGTCAGCTCAAGGCTGGTGACTTCTCCATAGAGCTTGTCCCGGTATATTGTGATATTTGATATGGCCAACAAATGTGAGTTTTCTTTGTTTAATTAAACTCACTAGCCAGTTTATTTTTATTTGTTCCCTTCACAGATACTTTCTTGATTCTTATATATATATATATATATATTCAAGATAATTATGGATTTTTCTACATCATTTTATCTTAACCCTAGATTACGAAACCTATCTGTGTCTGACATCACTACCACTTAAATGTAACATTAGGAGCTCTAAAAAATAGTATTTTCCTTGAACTTTTGACACACAGTTGTGTGTTTACACTAGGTGAGACATTGGGGCTCAAGATTTCTTGGCTCAGGTTGATTTATGACTTGAGTTTGATCGCATTGAGCAGATGTGTTAAATGTCTATCGGTACGGTAGCCATAAGTCAGTCTGTATGTTCAGCTACCTCATAGCATTATTCGATGTGTTGCCCCAAGTCACAAAGGGTTGTTTGGTGTCAGCTGATGACTGGGGAAATTTCTCTAGTCACAGCAAAAAAAAAAAAAAAAAAGGGAGGAAAAATGACAAATGTCTTGAAAATTGGTGAATTAACAAATTTTTTTTTGCGTTACTCGACCTATCTCTATGATTTGAGAGGTCACGGCAAAAAGAGAGAGCTAATTTCCAATATTAGGAATAAACAATCATCATTTTTTGGCCATGTAATGAGAAGAGAACAACTGGAGTATATTGTAACAACTGGAAAAATTGAGGGACGAAGAGATAGAGGGAAGCAAAGAGAAAAAATAACCGACAGCTTAAGAGAATGGCTTGGCAGAAGGTCAACAACAGAAATGATAAATAGCTGCCGAGATCGAAGGTTGTGGAGAGACATGATCACCTACGCCAGTAGACCTGGTACTTGATGATGATCAATCTCACAAAATGAAGAGAAAAAAACTGGAAGTAGTAATTAGGAAGGTACACTGAGGAGGGAGTGATGTTTGCCATGGTAAACTGTCAGATTTGGAAGAATTTGTGTCTGATGTGGTAATTTAATCTAGGGTTAATGACATTTTTGTCCCCAGCTGAGTCAAGCAAGGATTTCACATTTGTAAGTTACAGTTGGGAAAATTAGTCCTTGAGTTGAGTAACATCAGCTGAGTAGAACAACTGGTGTTTTGCCTCGAAAAATTCAATTTTTATAAAGCAACTGCCTGTCTTCTATCTATTTTATAAACAATCTCCAATATTAGTGATGTGTAACCCTTCAATTAAACGTCCCTGTTTCTTGTTTAAAGTTATTTCTGAGACTGTACTATCTCCACTTTTTTCCTTTTTTGGGATTCATAGACATTCCATGTAGGCAGTTGTAATCTCTAAATGTGTGTCTCACATTTTTCTGCTTATCTATTTCATCAGTCAGTTTTATTCTCAGCAACTCAAAAATCAGCAATAAAACAAACACTTGATATGCTGGACAAATAGCTTTCTTGTGAAAATGATATCCAAATATTTAGTGATGACATATGTCTTATATACTTGTCATTTCAAACATCCAATGTGCTGAATTAATTCAATTGTTTTTATTCATTGGCCTTGAAATTTACACAAGTGTCTTATGAAGAATAAAACACTTAACTTTCAGTAATCAAGCACTGAGCATTCATTTTTAAGTTTTTAGGTGTGTGTGTACTTGTAAGAGTTAGGTTATTAATTCTGTAAATAAATATAATGAATTGAGGCATTTTGTGCATTGGTTTTGTCATTTATTCCTTTTTTTCCCCTAGGTAATTAACAAAATATATACATATTAAAAATTTAGCAGTTGTGCTACATATCAAAGCTACTCAGAAGTGGCTTCAAAATGGTGAATCTGACATGATACTAGGATGAATAAACCTCAAAAGAAATTACTTGAGGCAAAGAATTTTGCATGTCAGGTAAAGTCACTGACAACAAGAGAATATCAAAGTAAGCCCTCAAATGGGAACTAGAGGGTAAAAGAAAAAGAGGCTGATCTAGAGAAACAATAAGGTGAGAGGCAACAACAGCAGACATTGAGCAATTTGCCCAGAATAGGGAAGTACGGTGAGATGCAAGGTGGGTCCTGTGATAACAAAGATTGTGACCATAGTCTAGAATTTCTGCCATCTTTGGTTTGAAAGGACAATAGACAGATAAATGTTATTTATTTATCATTTTAGGAAACTAGTTACTATATATTTTAAAATGTCAGGCTTTTGATTGTATGAGTATTACTTGAAATTTCGAATGACAATATTATTTTGTGTATAAACAATTTGTAAAAAGCTAAAACAATTTATATTTAAATATTAAGAGCATGAATACTAATATCACCATAACACTGTAAAATATTGTATATTTGATAGACTTTAGGAGTTAAAACGTGCACAGTACCTGGGCAGAAAATGGTCATTAACTCATTGAGTGGAAGTCAGGATCAGTGAACAATGCCTGATCAAGATCTTACTCCAGCTCTTTTCTGTGCCTCTCTGGTAATAGACTAACCAATATAGCCAAGTGGATAGGGACTTGTCACCCAAAAATGTCATGCAGATGTTGAATAATATACTGCAGTTTGCTGTAAACTATAATCCATCAACAACTGAAGGTCTTTTTAGAATGGATGATGAATAGAAATAATTTTCGGTGAATAGATTAACTTTTAATATAATAAGGCTATACTGTAACATCTATTGTTGTCCTGTATTACCAGCGAATGAACAAATGGAACACAGAGCTACCAGATAGAATAGTGCAAACTGCAGCAGCCCTTGCAAGGTAAAAACCTACTCAGAATGATTAGATGTCACATGGTCTTGGCTCTAAAATCAGGTTGATGCACACCCTGGTTATATCAATTTTTCTATATGCCTGCGAAACATGAATCCTTACAGTAGACTCACAGAAGAATATACAAGTTATGGTTAGTAGAAGACTCCGGTATCACTGCAAACGAATTAAAATCAATAATTGCTCAACTGACTGTGCCATTGGAATCATCTGAATTAAAACACATCTCATTGAAGGATCCCAACAAAAAAAGGCAGCTGCAGTCACCATTATAGCAGCTACAGCACATGCCAAAAGACATTAGACCAAGTGACACCGAAAGTGAATGCTGCTGATCTGTCCTTCGTCTTACAATATCATCATGCATTGTAAACAATCGGAATATCAAAATATGATCAGGATGAAAAACACAGCTCACTGTGTGCACAGAACACTAACCCAGTAGCTCTGGCAACAAGCCGGACTTGGAATGAGCACATCCTGTTTGTTCTATGCAGAATTATAGCTGGTAATTTTAGAAGAGTATCTCCACATTAGATTGGCCTACTTCACCTTAAATACATTCTAATTACTTTCAAATATTGTAGTTTAACACTTTGTTTAGCAGACAGGAATTGTGAGGGGGGGGGGCAATTTTTTATTTGAACTGTTACAGTTTTAACAAAGAAACAAAAACAAATGTAAGGGTGTCATTAGGGTATTGATGAAGAAATCAGCAATCTTCACTTCTCTTTGCCTTTTACAGTTGCTGGAAAGTTTGCAAAGCCAGACCTGTACATTCTTCATTGTTACCCACTTTTCCTGTCTTTACTTTTGTACACTCTTATAATTCCTCTGATGAACAGGGAACATATCACCTCAATTTACATTTCTTCATTGACATGTCAGTTGTTGCAATATTCTACTACTATTATTTATTGTCAATTATAGTCAGTTGCTGACTTTCACATCTGCCCTGATGTACTTCAAAGATCTTTGTCATTAGTCTTCTTCTTTTTGATCAGTCTGTTCCATAATATCTACAAAAGTAGTTTTGTTGTTTCTTTGCTGTTATTAATCCTATCAATCAAACATGACATTAAAACTTTTTCAATCATATACAGTCGAACCTGTCTAAGGCGACCATTCACGGGACTTTCAAAAACTGGTCCCATAGGACAGGTGGTCCTGCCTCACAGGTTTCACATAATAAATAGAGCGATAAAAAAAATTTTATCCTAAGCACTATGAAAACTAACCTGCAAATCAGCGTAATCCATGAGTAGAACATAGTGCACATGTCGGTCTACAATAGCCACTGGTTGGACACTTTTCATAAAACACGATAGTTAAACACACAAAAATAAAACACACATACACAGATTCCACTTATACTGTACATGTATCACTTTTGACTTGAAAAAAAATCCAATATGGTAGTCTGTTGTTTGACAGATGAAATAAACGATAAGTTCAATTTTTCTCTCAAGTCCATGATAACGTCTAGTATGTCAGATCTCCCGTTTGTTATTGAATAGGTGCGCAGAAGCTCCAAAGCATTATGTGCATCTGCGATAGTGTATGTTTTCTCAATGTCAGTAGAATCTTGTTCGTTGTCTGATTCACTATTCACATCCTCAGCAGCTAAAATTGCAGTGGCAGGAAGATCCCAGTTTGTTTCTATTGTGTTGCAAGTTTGGAGCCCTGAATCAATCATGGAGATGTCTGTCAATTGGTATCCAAACAATTCTTTTGAAAGGTTATCCAAAGCAGTAGAAATTGCAGTAGAAACAATTTGCACGTCGGTCTTTGATGCAGATTCCATGTGCGTCAGAGAATATGCGTGTGTTTCAGCAGGACAATGAAAACCTGCTTTACAGAAACACTTAAGGATGGTTGAGTTGTCCACTTCTTTCCATGCTGCAGCAATCCAGTAGACTACATCCAGTAAATTGACCTGTTTCATGAGTTCGGTTCCGGAAGCATCCTTGTTTGATTCCATGACTGTGGTAAGATGTAGAAGCTGTTTTTGTCTAAACTTTAATTTAAATGTCTGAATGACACCCTGGTCTAGGGGTTGAACTAATGCAGTTGTGTTGGGTGGCAGAAACTGCAGCTTAACATTCTGTAGTTCGATCTTGGGATGACAGGTAGCGTTGTCAACAAATAAAATAATGTGGCGCTTTTTTTTCTGCATCTTACGGTCAAAACTTTTCAGCCAATCTTCAAATATAGCTGCAGTCATTCATGCCTTTTTGTTGTTTCTTTAAATCACTGGCAGTGTGTTTATGTTGATGTTTTTAAAAGTCCTAGGGTTAGCTGCTTTCCCAATCACTAAAGCCGGTTCTCGTTCCCCCAACATGTTAGTGCATAGCATCACTGTTATTCGCTCTTTGCTTTTTTTACCCCCAGCGCATTTTTCTCCTTTGACAAAAAATGTTTTGTCCGTAGTCGCTTTGAAAAATAACCCGGTTTCATCTAAATTAAAAATGTCTTGAGCAGCGTAACCATAGCATATCTCGGATAATTTAGAAGTCCAGTCAGCCGCAGCACTCATATCTGAATCACCGACTTCGCCACATTGCTTACCAAACACAAGATTGTGTCTTTTAATGAAGGCCTCTAACCAGCCGTTCGATGCTTTAAAGACTGAGTTTTCCAATTCTTTTGCAAACTGTAAAGCTCGTTCTTTGATCATCGGCCCAGATAACGGAATTTTTCGTGCAAGTGCTGATTGACACCATTTCCAACAAAGTGTATTTATGTCTTCATTTCCCGTTTTCCTGCTATTCCTTCTTTTCATACTTGGTGCATTATTTTCAAAGTCATTCATATACTCGGCTTTTCTCTTTAACGTACGTAAAATCTGTGTCTTTCCCACTCCAAACTGTTCTGCCAATAATCGCAAACTTTTACCTTGCTGATTTTGTCGAATCACTGATATTCGTTCTTCCAGCGTTAATGCTTTTGGTTTTACACTTTTGACACTGGCCATTTCCTATATTGTGTGTAACACTTTTAAAATCCACAAAAATAATTCACTGAGATACTGTACATGTACATGAATACACTCTAAGCGGGCAATGACTAATTCTTTAGTTAATTCCTGTAATTTATACGGGCCACGCAATGGTCTACTCTGGTCTAGACGGAACCGCGAAGTGATGTCACTTCACGAATCATAGATCTGTGTCTGCACCAGTATTGACTGATAAACGTAACACGTCCCACTGTAATCTGGGACTCACTAAATACGGGAAAACATCAACACCTGTAGACACCTGTGTCGATCGTTTATAGCTCCCAGCGAGACGAAGGACTGGCTGGTCGTCGTAAACGGGATAAATAACATTGGCGGCGGTTAATTAGCCTGGTCTCTGGTCGCGTCATACGGTGAGCGCCGTAATCAGTGTTAGCTTATAGTAAAAAACTCGGGGAAATTGTAGACCCGGTCCTATAACCAGGGAAACGCTTTAAACAGGTGGTCCTAAGACCAGGTTCGACTGTATCAATAATTTAACCTGGGGGGGGATCTCCCCTCTCCATGTTAAACCCTTACATCATCATCATGAAATACCATGCCTGCTGGTGTAGGTGATAATGTCTTTCCACAACTTTTGATCTCGACAGTTATTTATCATTTCTGTTGTTGATCTTCTGCCAAGCCATTCTCTTAAGCTGTCTGGTATCTTTTCTCTTTGGTTCCCTCTATCTCTTCGTCCCTCAATTTTCCCAGTTGTTACAATATATTCCAGCTGTTCCCTTCTTATTACATAGCCAAAGAATTATGATTGTTTCTTCCTAATTTTGGAAATTATCTCTCTTTTTGCTTTGGCCTCTTTCAGAGTATTTTCATTACTCTTCTTAACTGTCCGTGGTATTCTCAACATTCTTCTGTAAAACCACATTTCTACAGCCTCCAGTGATTTTCTTGTCTGTTGTCCCATTGTCCATGATTCACACCCATATGTTAAGACTTGCTCCACATAATATTTAAGAACCTTAAGTGGATTGTTGAGTATCTTCCTCATTTTTTGGAAAGCTGCTTTTGCCTGAGCCATTCTGCATCTCACCTCTTTTGTATATCTACTATCTGAGGTTAACATTGTTCCCAGACATTTAAATTCATTTTCCTTTTTTAATATTGTTCCACTTGTCTTTATTTTGCATTGTGGTGTTGTCTTTGTCCTTGTTGCTATCATTACTACTGTCTTTTTGCTATTAAATCCTTATATAGCTTGCAGAAATGTAAAATCAAACAAATAACGTCTCCAAACTAAAAACTCATCTCCTTTCAATATATTTGCATGTAAAATATCTGTAAGCAATTTAATAATATACATAGATGTATTTAACAACTGATTAATAAAATAAGTAATAAAAAAAATGACTAGATTAATTACATAAAGATTACAACTACACACATAAATATAAAATACATATTTATTCTGCTGTTCAAATCACTGGTAGATGAGGGCTATTCATAAAGTTCAGGGTTGTTTGTGTGTGTAAATAAGTAAATGTGTATAGACTTACAGACTAGTTGGCTTTATCTCCTTCAAAGTCTGTGCACAGTGAAATTAACAGAAATAGACTCAAGATGCAGCAAAGTTTGTCAAATCATTGGACATCTATCACCACTATTGTCCAAGAAAGAAATAACACTTGAGGCAAAACAGGCACTCTACAATAAAATCTTTATCTCAACGTTGTGCTACCAATGCCAGTCCTGGAAACTATATGCAAAAACAATAAGAAAAAAAACATCTACTGAGATGAAATGTGTTAGATAAATGACAGGAAACAACCTAAGAGATCAGAAATGAAAAAAGCTAGGAATGACCCCCATCATAGAATATATAAAGAAACAACAGATCAAATGGTTTGGCCACGTAACAAGGCAGAAAGATCACAACACAATGAGCTCCCAATAAATGTTGCGAGAACACCAGATCTAAGGGCCGACCACATAAAAGATGAATTGATGGAATATTGGAAACAACAGCAGTAGTGGTGAACAAGAGCAAAAGACCACAAATTATATCTCCCCTTGATGCTGACAGGCAAATGAAGAAGGAAGTAGTGCTCTTGTACTTGCATGCACTTATTTCAGCTTTCATGCCAATAACAAAAACACATCTACTAGGTACTTTTAGTAACAACCCTCATTTGCTTGAAGAGCATCAATTTTATTATATCAAGTGTCTTTGCTTGCAGTCTTGGGAACAAGAAATCACATGGAACAAGCTCAGGAAAGAGCAGAGAGAGTGTGAAAGCAATGGAATGTTGTGGTTTGTAAAATATTTGCTAGTGGTGATAGACCTGTGGGATGGGGAGCATTATCACAATGCAGAATCCAACTGCCAGTATGTCACTTCTCAGGACAATGTCTATGCACAGTGTTGATTGAGGATACTTCGCAGAAATGTTCAGTGAAATTCATTGTTCACATTCCATCTTGTAGAACATACTCATGAACAAGCACTTCAATGTTGAACACAATTAACACGAACTTGGTATTGGTCTGCCTCAAAGAGGGTCTTCTTCAGAAGATCAACATTCACTTTTGAAATGGGAATAGCACTCAGATGTCCTATAGCAACATAGGCAGAATTTTAACAATGCTGATTGCAGAATTTCAAGTTTCAAAACCAGTTTTTCCAAGGAAAAGGGACAAATGAACACTGCAAGTATGTGATTTATTATAGGTTTGGATATACAGGGAGGTGTTTGTTTTCATTTCGATACATACATTAGTAAGTTGTTATGTTCATTGTGTTCATAAAACTTTGCTGCTTACCATAGTTTCCAGGGGGAAACAAAAGAAATCAGTCCTGGAACTTTATTTACAGCCCTAAAATGATTAAAATACTTAAACAAATGGACATATTTCTGTTTATAATGAAATGCTGCATCAATGTACCTCACATAATTAATATACTAGAAAACATTGCAATATATTATGTTAATAAGTAAAGTACCCCCGTCACGCCAAGTGGCGTATAGGGAATATGGTGTTAGTGTCCATATATTTTACAGACCTTCGGTACATGATTTTTGGGGTAATGTGGTCGGTATTACGTCTGTGCCGCTTCACTTTCCCTGAAAAAAATCAGATGATGTTAATAGTGCCATTTAAAAACCTGCCTTGTCCAACAAGTGTCAGAGAAATGCCAGGATGTCTACCAGGAAATGTAACCAGATCAGTGGTTTATCATGAGACCAATAAAATGCTCAACATAAATGTAGCTACATTATAATTATTTTAATAAAATTACCATTAGTGGAAAAAATAAAACTATTCTGAATCTGGATAAGTGATTTTGAGTTAGACATTTACAATGTCTACAGTATATAATTTATCTGTTTAAGTCAGACAGCACTGGGACAAGAAAGAGCCTACATGATGCTGGGTCAGTGAACCAACCACCCACCAAAAAATAGCAACAAACTTCAACAAATAAATACTTCTGTTAAGACTCAACATTAAACTGGATCTTGACAAAGTCTCCTAGACCGGCTTGGATAACATCTCCAGGATTGAGCCGGGAAACTCCTGATGGAGTCCCAGTGAGAAGTAAGTCACCTGGCTCCAAAGTGAAAAATTGACTTGTGTAACTAATTAAGTGCTCCACTGAGAAAATCATATCTTTAGTGTTCCCTGACTGCCGTAGTTCTCCATTCACTTTCAGCCAAATGTCAACATTTCCAGGGTTTGGGATCTGATGGTAAAAACATAACATTTCAACAGTATCACAAACAGTTATTGAAAGTCTATGGCAAATAAAGATAATTTTCAGTTATGTATTTGTAATATGTGCATGTATGTAACATTCATAATGAGATAGTGAGTGTCACAGGTAGATATGAGTTGTAGAGTAATTAGATCAAAGTGGTGGCCTGATGTAGCATTCTAGAATTGCCACATTTTACAGGTACTACAATACCAATCTTCTAAGTCAGTAGAACCCACTGACCACAGGGAAAAAAGTGATCTTTACCTCAGTTAGCCTGTTCTGATGTTACTGGGGTGACCAACTTGGAGATCGAGATATTTTGTTCCATTTAACAACATGTTTCAAGCAGCATATTTCAAATGTTAATCTACAAAAGTTACTGCACCATATGAGGCCTTTCATGCAAAGAAATCTACATTTTTAAAAATTTGGATTTGGCTTTATTTACAGTCCTATAAGAGGCTATATAATGTGTGTGTCTTTTGTGAAAGTGAATGTACCCCTAATATAAGTACATTCAGTGATCATATAGTCACAGTTAACTCATTCTTTTTTCCTGCTGCATTTATCCAATGATTACTCCTCTTTGTCATCTGCCCATGTCATCCATAAAAGGACATTGAGTTATTTGCAGGTCATCATCATTGCACTCTGAACATGTCCATTGGTGCCCTCCTCAGCAAGTCCTGCACTGACAGTCCCAATTCTGTGTTGGTTGATAAGTCCTTTTATACGCCCACTAAGTTTCTCTTTCTGGCTGTGCCCATCTTAACTCCCATCTCTTTCATCCGAAGGAGTGACGCGTTATTTAATGAGAAAGGGGTGCACTGCCAGTTTGAGGAGCATGGGCATGAGATATTCAAATGGTACTCTGTTGTATGCATCCTCCAGATCTATAGCAGCAGCATGTCTCCTCTCGTCTGTGGAAGCCTGCGAATACACCATAGGTTGAGACAGTTACATTGAGCCATGTCTCTTTGTTATGTCTATAACCTCTGAGTGTGGATGGAAATGGGCGTATCTGTTCAAGATGACAGGTGAGTATATGGGCAACTATTTTCTCAAGTGGCTTGCTCGCAGTGTTCTGCATCGTGATGATTCTGTAGGCATTGGTCTGAGAGTGGTCCTTGTTTGGCTTCGGTAGCGGTAGTAAGTAGCTGTGTAGCCACTCCTTCTTAATCTGGCTACTATGAATACTGGTATTAAACTCTTTGGCCAGTATTTTGTCAAGTAGTTGTCAGCTAAATCGCCTATGTCATCATACCAAACACCATCTGGGCCAGGAGCAGTGTTGAGTGACCTTTTAAGTGTTGTGCGAATGACAATGGTTGTGATTGTGAGATCTTCTTCCAGCATTACATCCTCACACAATTCTGAGAGTGACCCCTGTATCCTGATTCTTACAGCCTCATTTCTTTGGTTAGTCTCCTCAATGTAGCGGGCAAGCAGGGCCTTCCCTTTGCTCCCATCAGATTTGTGTCTCATCAGGCCTGAGCTCTGGAAGTCTGGTATGCTTCTGTGTCGTGTTGTGCCATTCATGTTCTGATGAAGGTGCCAGAATGTGGCTAGTGATTTTTCTGAGGACACTTTTTGCAGAAATCATCCCACTTGGCATCCTTAGCATGCTTAACACATAGTTTAAAGTGCATCACTTTACAATCGACCTCTTCTTTAAGATGCTCCAATAGCTCATGTTGTGTTCATCTCTATTCTTTCTGGATTTCTGCCATGACTTGGTCGCTTGTCTCTTGTTCCACCAACTTTCCTTGCTTGACTCCTTCGTTCCACCAGGGCGGCTATGTCCATCTCTCCTGCGAGGGGCGCCCTGTTTGCTACGTCTAATTTAGGGATACTTAGTTGGCATAGTTCTGTTGTATTGTTACAACAAACAGCTATATCTGCGTTCTTTTGACCCAGTACATCCAACTTCTTCAACACAACATTCTTGGGTACCAGGATGCTTTCCCTCTTAAATCTCTACCTCCTTGACCAGATTAGTTAACCTGTTTCCAGAGCAACTATGAAGAGAGTAGTAGGATCATGATCAACCCTGCTTCTTTGATCCTAATACAAACTTTCAGCTAATGCACAGCTTAGTGTCTTAGCCACACTTGACGAATTAAGCATCTTGTCAAAATAAATTTTAAAATGTTTTGTTTTCTCCAAATGTATGTGCAAAATAAACTGACAGTTAAATGATGATGATGGTGATTGAATGCCACGAGGCTAAAATATCTGATTCTTAGACTCTGACAGTTGATGTAGCAGGCTATGATTTTCTTGTGTACTTGTGTTTCTGTTTTAGAGGTTGGCACATAATCTCACTTTCATGGTTCAATACACCTTTAACCCTAGATTACAATACATATCTGTGACTCACATATTTACAATACTGTAATAAAAATTACTACCACTTAATTGTAACAGTCAGTCTTATTATATGGCTGTGAAACTAGGAGAATAACAAAAATGACAATCATGAAGATACAGACCTTCATTAATGGATGCTTATGTAGAATAAAAGGATGGAAATGGCAGTACAAAATCACCAACATAGAATTAGAGAAATGTACCAGTCAAATATCAGTGGATAAAGAGATACAGCGAAGATGATGGTGCTGGGTAGGATACACACTGCGGGAGCCAAATGAGAGTATTACATAACATGTCCTTTTTGGAAATCCCCAAGGAAAAGACAAAGAAGAAGACCAAAATATTCTTGGAGAATATAGATAGAAGCAGGGTGAAGATGATGGGGAAAACATGGAATGATCTTAAAAGAATGGCAAGAAACAGAATGGCTTGGAAAGAGTTGAAGACCTATGCTCCACAGGAAGTTGAAAGGTAGAAGAAGAATTGTAACATTAGGGTCTCTAAAAATAGTATTTTATTTTAACTTTTGATGCACAGCTGTGTGTTTACACTAGGAGAGACACAGGGACTCAGATTTCAGTCTCAGATTAATCTGGAAAATTTATAACCTTGATTTAACCTCTTGGACAGGACACGTTATATTGTCTATCGATACAGATTTCATAAGTCCATCAGTATGGTATGTTTGGCTACCTCATAGAATTATTTCCTGCATTTCTCGAGTTACAAAGTGTTGTTTAATGTCAGCCAATGACTGAGGAAATTTCCCTGGTTACAGCAGAAAAGAAAATGAAAAATTACAAATTTCTTGAAATTGGGGATTTTTTTAATGCATTGTACGAGATCGTATTTCACAAAATGGAAAAAAAAAAAAATCAAACACCAAAGAAAACAAATCCAACACTCTGGTGTCACAGGAAGTAGTAAATTAGGAAGATAAATTGAGGGGGGAAATGTTTGATCATGGCAAACTGTCAAATTTGGAAGAATGTGTATTTTGATGTAGTAATTTTTACTACAGTATCGTAATCTAGGGTTAAAGTTTCACATCATTTTCAAAATATATGACTTCTACGGCAAAAAGCTAAGACATTTAATTTTTAATGTAGATATTATAAATAATATAACACAGGTTATATAATTGCATATACTGATAAACTTTCGATAGCCACAAGTGTTAACGAAGATACCCTTCCACTGGTGATTATTCTATACTATCTACAATTAGTGTAAAAAAGAAGCTTACATCATCACTACTGTTAAATTTAGAGCGAAGGAAATTTTACAATTTATGTTGTTGTTTTCGCTATCTAGTAACTCTAGAAATGTTGAAAAACAATATAAAAGCTATTCTACTCAATACAGCTAGGACATTTTGAAATAATTTCCTTAGAAAGTATATCTAAATTTATAACTTTTAGATTAGCATTTCACCCTTGGTACAGTAGATCATAAAAGTGTTTTCAAAGCTCATGGAAGTCACTACAAGCCATTAATCAGAAGGTCAAGATTTGCTAGTGCAGCCTGCAGTTTGTGGTATCTATCTATTGACCTTTCGAGCCATAACCGGCCCATAGGGCGTAGACCAAGATACACCTTCTCCTATATGAATTTTTTGTTCTAGCAGTTTTCTTTTAAAGATATTTTATCAAATCTCGCCATCTGTCTGTGTTCTGTGCAAGCAGTTCTATCTCATTGAGGGAGCCGATTCCTGCTGCTCTTGCCTCTCTCATCAATGTTCTTCTCAGTGTCTCCCTGGGTCTTCCTCTTTTTCTTTTACCTGTTGTTTCCCATATGAGGGCTTGCTTTGCTATTCGATTATTATCTCTTCTCATCACATGTCCAACGTATGACCATTGTCTTTTTTTTATTACTGAAGATATTAGTGGTTGATTGGCGATTTCTCTAATTTCCTCGTTTGTTTTGAATTCGTTCCATTCTATACCAAGTATTTTCCTTAGACATTTATTTTCGAATGCGTTCAACTTTGTTTCTATATCTCTTGTTGTTTTCCAGCTTTCACACGCATACGTAAGGGCTGATAGTACATTTGATTTGAATAGCCTAAGTTTTGTGTTTGTGCTGATGAGTTTTGATTTCCACAACTTTTCAAGGCTTCTGAAAGACATTGCTGCTTTAGCCATTCTGATTCTAATTTCTTTGCTCGTATCCCCTTCTCGATCAATGTGACTTCCAAGATAAATAAAGTGATCGATCTCTTCTACTGGTTTGTTTTCCATGTATATTTTGTCACTTGTTGGAATTAAACTTTTCATGACTTTAGTCTTTTCATGATTGAGTTTGTGGTATGCTCAACAAAAATTAAATTAATGGTTATTTCCTTTAAAACTTGGTATCTGGGCTAAAAATGAAAAGACGATTAGAGGCCACAGAGATGGGATTTCTCAGAAGAATGTTCAAAGTTCCCTGGGCAGCTAAAAAGATTAATGAGGAAGTTCTCAAAGAGGCCAACACAAAAAGGCAGCTCCTAAAAAACATCAGAAAGAAACAACATTTTTTGGGCACATCATGAGAAGAGGAAAGTTGGAATACTTGGTTACAACTGGCAAAATAAAAGGAAAGAGAGATCGCTGACGACAAAGAGAGAAAATACTGGATAGCTTGGTGTCATGGCATGGAAAACAGTCAACAACAGAACTGATACAATGCACTGTAGATAGAACATTGTGAAAGGACATGATCGCCTACGCCAACTGGTATGGCACATGATGATGATCTGGGCTAAAAGAGAAAAACAAAAAAAGTCACAAACACAAACAAACAATACCTTCTCTTTCTCAATAAAAGCACTGACTGGACATGATGTATCAAATCCTTTGGCCACACTCCAAGGAAATCCACTTTTCTTGGCTTCAAGCTGCCAATCTCGTGCGGTCATGTCTAAACCTAGGGCATAACCTCCCACATACTTCAAAGCCTCACTCTCTTTCACATTTGTGGCACGAGTACCTATTACCACTCCAAGCTCTACTTCATGGTTTAGATCATTACATCCTTTTGGAATCTGTTAAGAAATTAATTGAATAGACTGTAAAGTAGCATGAAATGATTTGCAAATAGAGATAAACTGTGAACTGGTTCACACCAGAAATTAAAGTTTAGTTTAACAAACATTCTTGGTAGAACCATAATTAGAGAGAAAATTCACTTACAACAAATATAGTTGGTTAATGAGGATTTTTTTTAGCATCTATGACAAATTAAAAATTCTGGTTATAAATGTAAAGAAACTTTGATGGTGAGTTTTAATAGTGTAAATAATATTTCATTATTATACCTTAATAGCCTGCCCTTCTGTTATGTATGCAGTTGTTGGCTTGAGAAATAACATTGGCTTACTGGGTACTGCATTTCCTAATTCTGCAGCATGTTCGCTGAAAACAGTGTCAATAAAAATTACAAATTTTGTTTATTTTTAGCAAAACAGTTTCATCATAAATTAGGCCTACCATCTTGATCCTTCCCACATCATTAGACGTTGCATAGGGATGCCCATCTCTATCTAGGCGAAATGTTTGATCTTATCTAATGAGTCTTTGCCAACTTTTTTTTCATATAAGTGTTCTTTTCAGTGTCTCTCCAGGTCTTCCTCTTTTTCTGTATCCTGATGTTTCCCACAGAAGTGCCTGTTTTAGAATACTCTTTTTGTCTCTTCTCAGCACATGTCCAACATATGCCCTTCTTCTCTTCCTAACTGTTTATGAGATCAATGATTGCATGGCCATTTCTCTTATCTCTATATTAGTCTTGAATTCAATTCCAATGTACATAAAGTATTCTTCATGGGCATTTGTCTTTTAGTTGTAGTATTAGTTTTCTCTCAATCTCTTTTGTTGCTTTCCAGCTTTCACATACGTAGGTAAATTTTGATAATACGGTTGAATTGAATATTCTAAGTTTGATTTTCTTGCTTAGTATTTTTTATTTCCATATTTTGTCCATTTTGATGTTTTATAGGTGATCATGGCTCTCTACGTCAATCCTTCTGCTGACTTCTCACCATGTTATTCTCTATCTTTTCTATTTATTTCTGCTATTGCTAATGATTTTTCTTTTGGCCATGGTCTCTTTTAAATCATCGTTGCTATTATTTTCTAATGTCATCAATATTTTCAACATTCTTCTGTAAAACATCTCTAGTGAGCTATTATAACAGCACTGAGGAAATAAAATGATAATTATAATTTATAATGAATAAATTATATTATTTAATACAATTATTTATTATATGATCTTGGATTTCATATTTCAGAGGGTAGACCTAAGGAAGGAAAGCATTTGAATGAAATGAAAAATGCCAGCTAAACAACAAAACAAATGTTGATTGATCATATGATATGATCTCAATCTTGATTCCAATAGAGAATAAAGAATTGAATGGTCCTCAGGACACACGATTGGGTTGCTTTTTGGTCCTTAGGCCAAAGAAAACAAGAAAGCTCTGCTTAAAACTTTACGTTTGTTATAAATACAATTTGTAATAATCAATAATAATTTTTTAAAAAATAATAGCTGTGGTGTGGCAACTATGACATGATGTTTTAAATGTGAAACTGTGGAGCTGTAAGTAATAGTAAGTATTATTGTACAATATTTCACCAGGGAGAGGGAGGATCTGCTCTTGGTTTATGTGTAACAAGTCAAGTCACTGATTACACAATGAAATTTGAATGAAATGATCATCATATTAATATGTCATTATAATTATTTATTTGATGATTTTCATTTATACAAGAATTGGGGATAAAATTCTGTTCTACATTTTGTAATATAACAATTAAATAATCATAAAGTAGTTTAGTATAGAGCCATTTAAATGAGTAATTTAAGTAATTAGTATTTATAGTTTCAGTTTATACACTACAGATGTAACCGCAAGCATGTAACTGCAATAAGGTTAAAGTTAAAGAAACTGGATTACTAAATCCGTTAGAATAATAAAACTGCAAATGAAGTGCACTCTTATCTATCTATTGTCCTTTCAAGCTGAAGACAGCACATAGGGCAGAAATTCTAGACTCTTGTGTTTGATGACAAATGTCAGACCTTGCACAGGACCTGCATTATGTTCCGTCAGGCAACTCTGCTCAATCTCGGCGAGAGAGCTGGTGCCTGGTGTTTGTGCCTCTAGCCTCAGTGTTCTTTTTAGTATTTCTCTAGGTCGGCTACTTTTTCTTTGACCTTCTGGTTTTTATTTGAGGACCTGTTTTGAGATTCTTTTGTTGTCTCTTCTCATCATATGGCCACCTTCTTCTCTTGATTATAGATATTTTTTGATGCTTTGTCATTTCTCTTATTTCTGCACTAGTCTTGAATTCATTCCATGGTATCTGTTGTAGTTTCCTCAGGCATTTGTTTTCAAAAGCATTCAGTTTATTTTTCTATTTCTTTACTTGTTTTCCAACTCTTGCATGCATAAATATGGGTGGATAATACATTTGATTTGAAAATCCTGAGTTTTGTTTCTGTGCTTAGTAATTTTGATTTTCATATTTTATCAAGGTTTCTGAAAGCTATTGCTGCCTTCGTTATTCTGATTCTAATTTCTTTCATTCTTTGTGTCTCTTTGATCTATGCAGCTTCCAAGATACAAAATTATCAACGTACTACTTCCCCCATGGCTTTTCCTTCAAGGTATATGTTTTCTTCTGGGCGAATTTCACAAAGTCCTATTTTCCAAGTCATTTATGACAGGGAATTTGTTTTATCTTGCATCATGTTCACATTGCTAATTGATAAGAACTATGTCCGGCTTGTTGCAGGAGCTACTGAGTTAAGTGCTCTGTGCACACTGTGAGCTGTGCATTTCATCTGATTTGATCGTGTTTCGATATTCAGATTGTTTACAATGAATGATGATATCGTATGACAGAGAACAGATGGCTGTGTTCGCTTTCTGTGCGGTTTCGCCTTATGTCTTTTGGTGTGTGCTGAGACTGCTATGATGGGGACTACACTTTCTTTGTTTGGGAGATGAAATAGTAATTTGGATGATTCCACTGGCATGGGCTACATTACCCCAAAAAGCATGTGCCAAAGGTCTATAAAATTTATGGTCACTAACACCATATTCCCTATACGCCACTTGGTGGGTGGGGGGGGGGGTACTTTACTTTTTTTTTTTTACTGGCATGGGAAAAAACAACAATTGTTCTTCACTCCGGTATCAATATCTAGATCTGGAACCATTAATTCAATCCTGCCTCTGTGCGAACCGCACATGAGACATACAGCATTGAGGTGAGCATACACTTGACTTAAATGACAAAGTGACTAACGCTTAACAGATCTTTGAATTGTATCATTCATTATTTTTAATTAAAAAAAGAAAGAGTTTCAAAGAGCTGTTGTTGTTAAAATACTCAATACAAATGAAATACTGACTCACTGTTGTTATGCATGTTGATTTAAAAATAAAACTATACCTGTAGTTGCGTCCAACACACACGATTTTTTTCCCAAATTCACGAAACTGCGCTAGTTTGGACATGGCAATATATTTCCAAATTTGATTAATTCAATAACGATGAATGAATTCAGAAGCAAACACAACCTCAAAAACAAACTTCTCTTTGCTGGACTCGTGACCTCGGGGTCAAAGGGTTACACGTAGTTCGGCCGTCAAAAAAAACAAAACAAAACAAACGCCACGGAACAAAATAGGAATTGTAAATTATTTTTGGAAAAATATCAGATTTTAGAGATTATGATGAAAAATCATCATAATCTCTAAAATGAGGCTGATGCGCACCCTTGTTATGTCTGTTTTCTTCTATACGCTTGCGAAACATGGGCTCTTGCATTAACTTACAGCAGAGCTGCAGAGGAAATATAAGCTGTGAAGATGAAATGTTATCGTAGCATGATGACAAGTTATCGGTTTTAAGCATCTCTTACTCAGATCGTATCAAATGACAAAGTTCGCAAAAGTATCATCATATGCCATACCGGTAGGTTTAAGCGATCACGACCTTCCACAATCTTCTATCCACCGTAATTGAGTTACTTCGCTGGTCATCATCATTGCACTCCGAACATGGCCATATGTGCTCAGATCCCCTCCTCAGCAATGTCCAGCAACTAATGATTTCAGTTCTGTGATTGTTGATAAGTCCTATTATACTATTCGCCCACTAAGTTTCAATGTTTCTGGCTGTGCCCATCTTAACTCCCATCTCTTTCATTCAAAAAAGTGACGTGGACTCATTGTTGTTGAAGTCCTGTGCCCTTCCCACATCTCGGAGGGCATTGATGATATTCACCAGATCCATTGGTTTACCGTCTCCAACGATACCACAGCTAGCCAACTTGTCCACTCTTTCATTTCCCCGTACTCCCGCATTTCAAGGGACGTAGACAAAGGTGACCTTACGTATTTTTGACTTCTGCAATGACACTACCCATTACATACTTACAAAGCCCGCCTACACGTTTTTTTATCATGCTCATCGAATCACTCAGTATGCAGACGTGGGCGTAGTCTCGTGACTCTAATTAGATGAATGACCTGATCACTGCCATCACCTCCATCGTCATACAACTCGTGGTCGTAACGTATGCATCACTGTCTTCCTGGACTATTCTGCCTGCCGAGCGTGCTGTAAATGTCCATGCACTCATTTGGTGTCGTATTACAGATCCGTCTGTATAGATGACTGCATCTTTCTCGTCAGTGTTATCCCAGATGAGACCGTTGACCTTCGAATTGACTACGAATGGGTTCTCTTCCTTACATTTCCTCTCGAGTTTGACAATACACGAGAATGTGCCTCTGAATGACGTAGGCACCGGTTTCCACTCCTTGCCAGTGTTGATATTGATAAGCACATAGACCTGTTTAATGACATCTTCTGCTCGTGTAATTCTATCAAAAATGCATCGTATTAATTATTTTGTTGACTATTTTCCATGCCATGCCGCCAAGCTATCTAGTATCTTCTCTCTTTGCCGTACGCTATCTCACTTTCCCGGTATTTTGCCAGCTGTAACCAAGTATTCCAACTTTCCTCTTCTCATGATGTGCCCGAAACATGTTGATAATTTCTTTCTAATGTTTTTTATGAGCTCCATTTTTGTGTTGCCCTCTTCGAGAATGTCTTAATTGGTCTTTTTGGATCTGTCCAGGAAACTTTCAACATTCTTTTGAGAAATCCCACCCTTGTGATCTCTAATAGTCTTTTCATTTATTTGTCTACTGTCTATATTTCGCTTCCATAGTTCAGAATTGGCCCAATATAGCACCAACGAACCCTCTCACGTGTATTGACATAGACTTGTTGCATAAGACGTTTTTCATTATCTGAAATTCTAATCTGCTTTTTTGGGATCCGCAATAGCTCAGTGGTTAGTGAACTGGACTACAAACGACGAGAGGTTGAGTTCGATCCTGATCGATAACTTCCGGGTTCATCCAGCCTTAAATATATACCGGACTTTTTCTGGGAAAGTAAAGCGGCACGGGCGTAAAAACCGAACACATTACCCAAAAAATCATGCGCCAAAAGGTGTATAACATTTGTGGTCAAACATCACATTCCCTATATGCCACTTGGCGTGACGGGACACTTTACTTTTTTAATTATTCTACTTTTTATTTCTTTAATGCATCTTCCATCTGATATTATTGTGCCCTAGTATTTGACACCTTGTACTTATTTAAGATTTGTCATGTTTATTTTTATGCTTCAACTTTACTTATGATGGCGATGGTTATTTCTTTGATATGACCATAACCTCTGTCTTCTTACTATTTAGCCTGACCTTTCTTGTTGCTTTCTTTTACTATTGTGTCTATCATTTCTTGTAGTTCATTCGCTGCCTCTGATATTAAGACTGTGCCATCCGCATATTGTTTATGTTGTGACTGTTGACCTTATTAATTCCTTTTATACTTACTATTGATCTAATAATATTTTTGCTGTAAAGTGAAAGCAAATCACAGCGACAGAACACATTCTTGTCTGACTCTTTGTTTTATATATTGGAACTGTCCTGTTTTGTTGCTAATTAACATCATACTCAAATACAAAACCGTTCCTTCTCGCGGGTTCATATTTTGTACCATGCTCTCGACTTAAAAGACGATCAATTCTATAACGATTAGAAATTTTGGCTATAATTTGACAAAGTCACCAACAACGCCTTGAACATCTTTGCCTCTGTCACCTTTCTCCTGACCTTAACCACCCCCTCTTTGTCATGGATGTCTGCTCCCTGTACACCTTTATTCCTTACACCGACGGCCTTCGAGCTATAGAATTTTTGTCTTGAAAAGAGGAACCAACCTTATATCGTTGCTGACGTCCTTCTCCGTCTAGCGGAACAATTTCTTAACCTCAACTCTTTCGAGTTCAATGGCAACTTATTCACCCAAATTTGTGGTCTGGCGATGGGCACCAAAATTGGCCCATGTATCCTCTGAGCCCTCTCCTCTTATTTCATTCACAGTAGGTTCATTGACTGCAATTCCTGACTGACCTTTCCGATGAGGAAATCTCCCTATTCATCGCACATGTTGGACATATTCAGGCCCTCGATCCATATCACTTCCCACATTTCTACCTCCTTTGTCTCCTTCCTGGACATCACAATTTCCTTTGGTGCCTCTGGTCTACTTATCTCGGTCTTCTACAAACCTACTGACCCCAACTGTTTCCTCCGCTACGACTCTTCTCACCCGACATCCTGCAAGAGCTCTCTTCCCTATTATCATTTACTCAGGCTTTGTCGCCTTTGCCAGGACGAATAAGATTTCCGACAAAATGCCCACATGATGCTCGACTTCTTCCGCCGACGCCTCTATCTTGAATCAGGTCTCCTTCCTGCTCTCTGACGGGTTCTCCGCACCTCACGCCGGGCTGCTCACACCCCATATACCAGTCCCCCCTTTGACAGGGTAGTGCTCTCCTCACCCTCACCACTAGGGCGTGATCAGAATCATTCACCGATACCTCCCCATACTCCGTTCCGATTCCACTACCGTTATCCTCTTCCCCGACTCCCCATTAGTTGCCTTTGAGCGTGATCGCAACCTCCGTGACATGCCTGTCAGGAGCCGCCTTTATGCCCCCTCCCCCCACAGCCATCGTGAAACGATCCGCTGTAATCGCAGTTTATGTAAAACTTGCACCCACGTCCTCCGGGCAGATGTGGTTATTGTTATTGGTTATGGAAGGCCTCGGTATCACAGCAAACGAATTAAAATCCATAATTGCTCAACCGCCCGTGCCAGTGGAATCATCCGAATTACTAACTCATCTCCCAAACAAAGAAAGGTAACTGTAGTCCCCATCGTAGCAGTCTCAGCACACGCCAAAAGACATAAGGCGAAACCGCGCAGAAAGTGAACACAGCCAACTGTTCCCTGTCATACGATATCATCATTCATCGTAAACAAGCGGGATATCGAAGCAGGATCAAAACGGATGAGACACACAGCTCACGGTGTGCACAGAGCACTTAACTCAGTAGCTCCTGCAACAAGCCGGACTTGGAATATGAGGAAGCTGCAAGAAGGAACACTTTTCAGACATAGCCTTCAATGGTTCCTGCCGCCTATCCACCATATACCATGGGAGTTCACGTCCTCCCGAAAATGATGATCGTCATAGCACTTGATGATGTTAGGCCATCATTGATGACTCCAATTCCAAACATATAGACACACAGTGGTGGTAAGTTATCATTTCCAATCCAACAGAAGCCACATGACCTGTAGTTAGTAAAACCACAGAGAGAATATGATTTTGTGACCTTCACTGATTCACTCTTAGATGTGAATGTGTAGTTTACACAAGAGGAGAAGTTTTCAACTACAGTGATCCCATTTAAGGCAATTCTGGGATAGCAAGGCAAGTCTCCTTTATAGCAGCAGAACTTGATGTTCTCCGCTCCCCTCTTGTAGCTACCGCCACACGATTCTGATGTCTCATTAACTTGGACATCATTCAAGAACAATGTCAGATTAACATTCCATAGATATGGCTCTGCTGATGAAATGCTTGGTCAACAGTTGTATCAATCATACTGGAGGCTCCTGGTCTGTGGTCATTAATATCACAGACAGCACATGATGTTGTTATATTCAGTGTTTCTTTCTGGGGTGTAAATATGTGGCGCACACACGGAGAGTGGTTTGTGGTCACAGTAATCCCATTAAAGGCAATTCTAGGGTAGCATGGCATAGCTGTTTCAGAACAGCACAATCCTGTGATGTTTTCTGTGTTCGCTATAAAGCTGCTGCTGCTACACAATCAAGACCAATTATAGGTGTGGACATTATTCACTTGCAATGACAAAACTGCTTTGTTTACATCATAAACCTCTGGAAGCGGTTTATGGGACTAATAGTACAATTTATTCTTCCATCGGGGATATCTTCATTGAGTCCCCAAAATAAAGGTCTTTGGTTAAAAAGCACATATGCTTTTGAGTTAAACACAAATGAGCCCACTTCATAGATTCAAAATGATCCTTGCCAATACATCAATGTATCCTTGTCCTACGGGTAACCCCTCTACCCCCCTCTATTTTCCATCTTTCACTTCCTCTTCCCCTCCGTTTTTTCCCCACCCGTCTCTCCACTCTCTTTTCCCTCCCCTGCTCTGGTCTTGACCCCTTACCACCAGACATGTCTTTCCCAGGCAATGTTCTGTTTCTGCACTACAAATCTATATAATTCTCTATCACGCCTCACTTACCACTACGTTGTCTGAGTCATGTCTGACCGGCAACCCGGCATTCATACACCCAGTATCTCTTTTCAGTACCTGTCCCCTACTTCCCCCTACTTATTGCTAGGGTATTTGGGATATGTCGACTCAGTCTGCATACTTTTACACCCCATTCTTTACATGTGTCACTCACGACTGCGTCACAACTCGTCTGACCTCTGGTCTAACCACGTGACTGACCAGCCAGGAGGCCCTTCCTCCGACATTCGATAATCTCTTATGGAGAGTGGGCGGATTCTGCCTACAAGGTAAGTCTCACTTTTATATAATAAAGTAAAGAGCCCCGTCACGCCAAGTGGCGTATAGGGAATTTGGTGTAAGGGCGCATGATGTATCATCATAATCGAGTGCCTTCTCCGCAACGAAGGTTGGCTACCATGGACGCCATTCTACTCTCACTCTGTTTCTTGCTTTGATGGTGCAGGCTTTCATATATTTGACTTGTCCATCGTTTGATGTTACTCGTCCATGTTAGTCTTGGTCTGCCTCTGCCTCTTTTACCTTGTATTTTCCCTTCCAATATTACTTTTAGTAGGCTGTTGTGTCTTTTAACATGCCCCAAAAATTTCATTTGTCTTGTCTTAATTGTATTTAGTAGTTCTCTTTTTATTTTCAGTTGTTTTAAAACCTCATCGTTTGTTTTCTTTTCTTTCCATCCAATTCTACATATTCTTCTATAAATCCACATTTGACTTCCGTCTCCAAGATGGCGGATCTAGTCGACGTCCTCTCGATCGCTGCAGAAAATGCACCAAGGGTCTGATTAATTTCGGATCTTTTTTGCACTTTTCTGCGTTAAAGTCAAAATGATGATATGCTTGATACATCTGTGTCGCTAAAGCGAAGTCGTAGACCGACAACAGTTTGTTTTTGACGAATCACGTGTTGTGAGTGAGACCTTCCATCGCCTAGACTTGATCTGCGCTTTACGTCACATTGGTGCTGTTCAAGACCGTTGTTGAAATTCTTTGACGCAAGTTATTTCCATATTACACATTAATGTAAACTACTTCGACAGCCGCAGATATGTCTCTTTGGGGAATTTGCTTCGTGTTTTATTCGTCGTAGGCTGCTTACAATTGAGTAATCAGACAGAGATCTAAAGGGATCGAGATTATTTGTTCGGCGACATTGGTGTGTGCTACGTAATCGTAATGGTTCCCTAAACCGGCCGTGCGCAAATCTTACGGTCTGCTGTTTGATGTGCGACGAGGATAATTTGACGTCTGACTGTGTGTCTCTATGTTCGGAATTGGAGTCATCAACGATGGCCTAACATCATCAAGTGCTACGACGATCATCATTTTTAAGAGGACGTGACTTACCGGTATTTGGGGATAGGCGGCGGGAACAGTTGGAGGCTGTGCATGAAAAGTGTTCCTAGTTGCAGTTTCCTCATATTACAAGTCGCATGTATGTGTTAGTCACCACTAGTGACTCGGGCAGACGGTGCTCGTAAACCTGGGAAGGCCGACCATCTAAGGGCAGAATCCCCCTACAGAAAAGATCATCTTCTGCCTTGCAGGAAGATTGGGGACAACCAAAGGCTAAGGAAAGCAAACCTGAACAAAATGCTGGCTGAAATCGGATGCACTGGGCCACTGGCGCAGAACACAGTGCAACGTTTTTACAGGTATTCAATCGGAGTGGATCTAACAGGCTTAAAAGACAGCTGTCTTCGTGCGAGAGTCTGGAGTCTTACTCTGATTGAGTCCTGATCGCAGAGAGAGAGAGAGAGAGAGAGAGAGAGAGAGAGAGAGAGAGAGAGAGAGAGAGAATCCACATTTCAAAGGCTTCAATTTTCTGTTCTGTTTTCTTGTCTAATGTCCATGTTTCTGCACTATACAGGAATATTGAGAAGATGTAACATTTTGCCATTCTTAGTTTCAGCCCTGCTGATATTTGTTTTATTGTTAGTATATTTATCATGGCATTAAAATTACTTTTTACCATACCTATTCTTTTGTTTATTTCAATTTTACATTTTCCATCATTGGTTAACTGTATGTCCATGGTAGTTGTAGCTCTGGACTGTCTCCAGATGTATTCCCTCAACTGTGATATTTAACTGTAGGTCTTGAGAATTTTCTTTGTTTATAATCATAGTTTTAGTCTTTTTGATATTCATATCAAGTCCATATTTTTTGCTTGTTATGTTTATCACATTAAGCAATTGTTGTAGGTCTTTAGGATTTTCTGCTAGTAGAACAGTATCATCAGTATATCTTAGGTTATTGATTATCTTTCCATTAATGTTTAGGCCTGGTATCTCTGAGATGTTTTAAAGATTTGCTCAGTGTATAGATTGAACAAGCTTGGTAATAGGATGCATCCTTGTCTTACTCCTCTTTTTATGTCCATGGGTGTAGAGTTCTCCTTGTTGTTTGGTTTCTCCCAGTACAAATTACATATTAGTCGTATGTCTGTGTCGTCTAGATTTATATCGTTTAGGCAGTCTATAAGTCGGTTATGGTGTATTATATCGAAAGCTTTGGTGTAGTCTATGAAGCAGGCATATATTGGTTTGTTTACTTTTATGTACTTTTCACTATGTATGATGTATATGGACCATAAATTTTACAGACCTTCAGCACATGATTTTTGGGGTAATGTGGTTGGAATTACGCCTGTGCCGCTTTACTTTCCCAGAAAAAAAAAATCGGTACCCATTTAAGGCTGGGTGAACTCGGAAGCCGTCGGTTGGGATCGAACCTTACCTCTTGTCAACTTTTATATATATACTTTCTTATTTCATCTATCTTCCAACATGTAGCACATCTCTCTCTCTCTCTCTCTCTCTCTAATTTCACAATCTCATCTCTTACTCCTCTGTCCACTTCTCCTTAACTTACCTGCCCCAATCATCCTAGATGTAGTAACATTTATCTGTGCCTCACCGTGTGTTGTCGCTGTACTCGTTTTCTGAAGAAGGGAACAAGTAGGCCGAAACGGCGGTATTCTGTTGTGTTCCTTTTTTTTTGAAGAGCTATCACCATACTTTATGGGAGCCGCGATAGCTCAGTGGTTAGTGAACTGGATTACAAAAACAAGGGGTAGAGTTCGATCCCAATCGACGGCTTCCGGGTTCACCCAGTCTTAAATGGGTATTGGATTTTTTTCTGGAAAGTAAAGCGGCACGGGCGTAATACCGACCACATTACTCCCAAAAATCATGTGCGAAAGGTCTGTAAAATTTATGGTCACTAACGACATATTACCTATACGCCACTTGGCGTGACGGGGCTCTTTACTTTTTTTTTTTACTTTATCACCATACTTTATATGAGTGTACGTTACACCCCAAGCCGCGATAGCTCAGTGGTTAGTGAACTGGACTACAAAGGACAAGGGGTAGGGTTCGATCCCAACCGACGATTTCTGGGTTCACCAGCTTTAAATGAGTACCGGATTTTTTTCTGGGAAAGTAAAGCGGCACGGGCGTAATACTGACCTCATTACCCCAAAAATCATGTGCTGAAGGTCTGTAAAATTTATGGTCACTAACACCATATTACCTATACGCCACTTGGCGTGACAGGGTCTCTTTACTTTTTTACTTACACCACACTACTGACACCTCGCTACCAGCTTTACCGCAGCACTGTATTTATTTGCCAGCTCCCTATAATTTGATATATTGTTTTTTAAAATGTTTCTTGCCCTTTAACAACTTTTTTTTTGGTCATAAATTTTCTGCCCATGAAAGAGTTAAATATAGGGTCCGAACTTCCGTAATTTTTAATTATCATCATCATCAGGTTCTGAGCCTGCTGCGTAGGCGATCGTGTCTCTCCATAACTTTCGATTTCGACAGTTATTTATCATTTCTGTTGTTGACCTTCTGCCAAGCCATTCTCGTAAGCTGTCATGTATCTTTTCTCGCTGCTTCACTCATCTCTTCATCCCTCAATTTTCCCAGTTGTCACAATATATTCCATCTGTTCCCTTCTCATTACATGGTCCCTAAAAATGATCATTGTTTCTTCCTAAAATTGGAAATTAGCGCTCTCTTTGTTTTATCCTCTTTCAGAATGTTTTCATTACTCTTCTTAGTTGTCAATGTATATATATATATATATATATATATATATATATATATATATATATCTTCTTCTTTCCTTCCTCATTTGCCTTTCAGCGTCGAGGAGATATATAATTTGCAGTCTTTTGCTCTTCTATGCACCTCTGCTGCTGTTGTTTCCTAGTGATTGTAATATTCCATCGATCCATCTTTTTCGTGGTCGACCCTTGTTTTCCCACAACGTTTGTTGAAGGCTCGCTGTGTTGTGTTTTGATCTTTCTGCCTTGTCACTTGGCAAAACCATTTTATCTGTTGTTTCTTTATATATTCCATGGCGGGGGCTATTCCTAGTTTTTTTTCTCAGTTCTTCATTTCTGATCTTGTCTCTCAGACTGTTTCATGTCATTCGTCTGACACATTTAATCTCAGTAGAGGTTATTTTTCTTATTGTTCTTGCATTGTCCGGCATTTGTAGCACAACGTTGGGATGAAGATTGTATTGTATAGTGCTCGTTTTGCCTCTAGAGTTATTTCCTTGTTGGACAATAGTGGCGATAACTGTCCAATGATTTGACAATCTTTGTTGCATCTTGATTCTATCTCTGCTGTTTGTGAATTGTCACTAAACTTCCTAGGTATTTTAATTCCTCTACTTGTTTTAGTTAGGGAGCCGCGATAGCTCAGTGGTTAGTGAACTGGACTACAAAGGACAAGGGTTAGGGTTCGATCCCAATCGACGGATTCCGGGTTCACCCAGCCTTATATAACGGATAACGGATTTTTTTCTGGGAAAGTAAAGCGGCGCGGGCGTAATACTGACCACATTACCCCGAAAATCATGTCTGTAAAATTTATGGTCATTAACACCATATTACCTATACGCCACTTGACGGGAGTGACGGGGCTCTTTACTTTTTTTTTTTTTTTTACTTGTTTTAGTTGCCTGCCTTCTATAATTATGTTGATGTTCTGTTTATTTTTGGCGAGATTCTGTTTTGTGCATGTTGATTTTCACGTTGTATTTTGTGCCTGAGATGTTGAGTTTGTTTAAGTGTTCTTGCAGGTCTTCTATTGTTTCATGTATTAGTGCCTGATCGTCTGCAAATAAAAGCTCGTTGATCTCCTCTGTCTCTGATGGGTTGGCTAGCTTGCATATATAGTACATGTATGCAATAAACAGTAGGGGGATATTACGCACCACTGTCTTACATCTGATCTAACTTCGAAGTGGTCTGTGTAGCCTGCTGCTGGTCTGACTGTGCATCTCAATATTTGCATCCTTCAGAAAAAAATAGAAACAATTTTTGGCTTGGAAATTTCTTTTGCTGTCATTAAAAGCACATGGAATTGATAAAGATTTGCAACTGCTAATTTAATGGTAGACAAATACGAGGAGAGCATTACTACAACAGATTGTAGGTGTAATGTTGATTTCATTTGGTTTTCATGTAGAAATAGAGATTTAGCTTTCCATGTAGAAATTTCATATTGAAGATGTTGAAGAATGGAAATTTCTTAAGAATTTTTGAAATGTGTGGAAACTTGTAACATATGAGAAAGATCTGTCAAAAGACTTACTGCATGAAATCGCTCACCTTAAAAGTATTCACAAAACAGTTTTTAACATTGAAAGAAACCATAGTAGACATCTGAGGCAACTAATGACTAAAAAAAAAAAAACTGCAATGTATGAGATTTGATGATATCTGCCTTGCCATTATTTTACTCCTCTATAAAGTTCTGATTTTTGGGGCATGTTAAAATGCACAGCAGCCTACAAAAAGTAATCTTGGAAGAGAAAATACCAGGTAAAAGAAACAGGCTGACCAATAATAACATGAACCAGTAACATCAAAAGATAGGCAGTCAACCTATGACAACCTACACCATCAAAGCAAAAGACAGAGCTCAATTGTGCTCCATGGTAGTCACCTTCAATGCGGAGACAGCACTCAATGATAATGATACAGTTCCAATTTTTCCAGCTGAAAGTTGATTCCAGGTGACTAGCAAATTGACTGAAAACAAGGGAAAGACTCATAATCAGTCAAGAGTGATTTAATTATCTAGCAATTTGGTGCTTCAAAATGATGTAGCTAATCAAGTTTATTTGATTGAAATTATTGAAAAATTTGCATAGATAAAAGCTACAAAACATACTTTGATATACTTGTGACGTCTTCAGTCATGCAAGCTATAGATGGCTGATCTCATTTTCCTCACAACCACCCCTGCTGACAATGCTGAAAACTTTACAAGCTTTGAGTAATTCCTAACTAATACTATAGATGACTGTGCTCTCTAGTTAGTAAATCAAAACAGTCCTCAATTTGTAATTTCTGTATAGTCCCTATGAAAGATGACAGCATTTATTTTAAGAAGCCTTTGTTTTACAACATACAAGCTTCATATGTACAATGTACATGTTCATTTTCATAGGGAGCAACACAAAAACTATAAAGTTATTAAGGAATGTTTGAGTTTCCAAGTGAGATAATCACACAGTACATAATTTCATCAAGTTCAAACTTCTCTATAATTTTTCTTCCTAATTGAAACTTGTCAAAGCATAAATAAAAATACGGAGAGAACATTGTACGACATGAAAGAATCTTTTAAAAGGGTATAGTTTTACTTCAACATTTTACTTTTGAATCGTTAGGAACAGTGGTCTGGAGTTTAAGTATTAATGATATGCCCTTCTTCTTCTTCTTCTTCTTCTTCTTTCCTTCCTCATCTGCCTTTCAGCGTCGAGGGGAGATATAATTTGCGGTCTTTTGCTCTTCTGTTCGCCTCTGCTGCTGTTATGTTTCCTAGTGCTTCTAATATTCCATCGATCCATCTTTTTCGTGGTCGACCCTTGGGTCTGTTGTTCTCACAACGTTTGTTGAAGGCTCGTTGTGTTGTGTTTTGTTCTTTCTGCCTTGTCACGTGGCCGAACCATTTTATTTGTTGTTTCCTTATATATTCTATGGCTGGGGCTATTCCTAGCTTTTTTCTCAGTTCTACATTTCTGATCTTATCTCTCAGACTGTTTCCTGTCATTCGTCTAACACATTTCATCTCTGTAGAGGTTATTTTTCTTATTGTTCTTGCATCTAGAGTCCAGGTCTGGCATTGGTAGCACAACGTTGGAATGAAGATTGTATTGTAGAGTGCTCGTTTTGCCTCCAGAGTTATTTCCTTGTTGGACAATAGTGGTGATAACTGTCCGATGATTTGACAAGCTTTGTTGCATCTTGATTCTATCTCTGCTGTTTGGGAATTGTCGTTTGTCATTAGACTTCCTAGGTATTTGAATTCCTCTACTTGTTTTAGTTGTCTGCCTTCTATAGTTATGTTGATGTTCTGTTTATTTTTGGCGACATTCATGACTTCTGTTTTGTTGATGTTGATTTTCATGTTGTATTTTGTTCCTAAGATGTTGAGTTTGTTTAAGTGTTCTTGTAGGTCTTCTATTGTTTCATGTATTAGTGCCTGGTCGTCTGCAAATAGAAGCTCGTTGATCTCCTCTGTCTCTGATGGGTTGGCTAGCTTGCATATATGGTCCATGTATGTAATAAACAGTAGGGGGGATAGTACGCACCCCTGTCTTACACCTGATCTAACTTCGAAGTGGTCTGTGTAGCCTGTTGCTGTTCTGACCCTGCAGCTGCTGTTGGCGTAGAGACTTTTAATAATGTTGGTTAGATGTTGGCTTACTCAGTATGTTGTTAGTATCTCCCACAGTTGTTCTCTGTTTACTCTGTCGAATGCTTTTTCCTGGTCAATGAAGGCTATGTATAAGTTTTGGTTGTGTTCTGTCGTTTTTTCTGCAAGCTGTTTTAGTGTGAATAGTGCGTCGGTACATCCTCTGTTTTTTCGGAACCCCATTTGAGAATCGCTTAACTGTAGTTCTATTATTGGTCTCAGTCTTTTTTCCAAGATTTTGGCGTATAGCTTTCCTACATGGCTGAGCAGAGATATACCTCTATATTGATTGCAGTCTCTTTTGCTACCTTTCTTTTTCCATATTGGTATGATGATTGCCTGTTGCCAGTCTTCTGGGGCTTGTTGTTGGTGCCATGCTGCATTAAATATTCTGTGCAGCCATTGCATTCCTGTTTCTCCCGCTGCTGCTATTATTTCTATTGGAATGTTATCTGTCCCTGGTGCTTTATTTCTTGGTGCATATTTGATTACTTCTTCTATTTCCTCTTTCATGATGTTGGGTTCAGTATTTGTGAGTTCTAGTGTGGTTTTTGTTGTCTTGTTGGTAGTTGGTATGTTTAACAGGTCTTCAAAATATTCTTTCCATCTCTGTTGCATACATTGGTTGTTTGATATTGGTTGTCCGTCTTTGTCATTTATCAGCTCAGTAGGATCATGGTTTTCTTTTCTCACTCTTGTGGCTTTTACTGCTTTGTAGAAATCTCTTGTGGCTGTCTTGAAGTCCCTGCTCATGTTTAGTCCGAATTCTGTCCAATTCCTTTGCTTAGCTTCTTTGATCAGCATTTTAACTCTTTTTCGAACTAAGGCATATCTTTCATATTTTTCTTGGTTCTTGTTCTCCCTCCAATTTTTAAACAGTTTCTTCTTTTCTTTAATTGCTTCTCTGATTGTTTCGTTCCACCACGGGGTGCTCTTTTTCCCTTCTCTTGTTCTTAGCTTCGTTCCACAAACTGTTTTAGAGATGTTAGTTACTGTTTCCTTAAATTGTTTCCACTCTTCTTCTACTGTGCCTACTTCGTTAGGGAGTTTCTTGAATTCCTCTCTGAGTTTTTCTTCTAGGGTTTTCCTTGTTTCTTGATCTTTTAATTGTTTTATTTTTATTGTCTGTTCTTTTCGCTTCTTTTGTTTGTTTTCGTGTTTTCTCTTTATTTTTGGCTGTCTTAGTGTGATCATAACCATCTTGTGATCCGTGTCGTCTGTAATATTTGGGATTGCTCTACTGTCGGTTACTCTTTTCTTGTTCTCTTTTCTTGTTAGTATAAAATCTATCTGGCTTCTGCATGTTGTGTCATTCCATTTGTACCAGGTGTATACTTGCGACTCTCTGTGTTTGAAGAATGTGTTGGTGATAAATAAATTGTTTTGATTGCATAGATCCAGCAGTCTGCTGGATATGCCCGTGATGCATTATTAGTTGCTAATATTGTGTTTACAATAAATTTATGGTTATGATTTTTTAAAATTAATATATCTATCTATTTATCTATTGTCCTTTCGAGCCGAAGACGGCACATAGGGCAGAACCACAATCTCAAAAACAGAAACTTGTGTGCCAAAGTGGCACATATTGCAGAGATCACTGCTCTAAAATATATGGCACTGTTTCCATTACAATACTTTTTACAATGACAGCTTGTCAAGCCATCGATCAATCTCCTTAGTCACCTCTTACGACATGCCTGAAAGGTCACAGTGTCACTATTCTTTATTAATATATGCTTACTATTAAAAGAAGAAATTATAACAGAGCACAGATCTTCTTATGTACATATTGCAGATAAAGGCATGACGATTTTCTGAGGAAAAAATGACGGAAGTGTCATCATCATCAACCTATCAGCTGTTCACAGAACACATCTTCAATAAATCTGTCTGCTATTTTTCTTGCTTTGAGTTATACTTTCCAGGTCAATCTGTATTTTCTCTGGCCTTCAAATACCTGTTTCATGGCCATTTAAATATCGTATCATGTAATTATAGGCTTTTCAGAGCTGCCACATTCTTAAGCATGTGCTAAAACAAAATGGAATACAATTATATCAAACAAAATGATCTTCTCCAAATGTCACCTTCATTCTTTTAGCCCATATACTATCATAGAGCCAATGGTGGGGTGTACTAAACACTCCAAGGTATGGTGACAGCTTTACAAATAAAGAACACAACACAATACTGACGTTTCGGCCTGTGGCCTTCTTCAGAATACAGGGACAACGACAACAAGCGGTGAAGCACAATTACTACATGTTAGATGATCAAGTGGAGGGCGAGGAAAGTAGGATGCAGAAATAAGAAAAGAGAGAAATGAATTTTACATGATGAGAGGTATGATGGGCGTCAAAATATATAAAATAGAAAAAGAGAGAGAAAAATGTATAATAAATTGTACTTAGCTGAGCTCAGAGCAGGAAAACTGTAATCCGTGCTGAAACAAGTCGGAATGACTAAAAGCGCAGAGAACGTGTATAGAAAGCAACACGTGACAAAGACAGGTCAGTAAAGAGGGCAAAAGGATCTAATATCGGGAAAACCAAAGAGGGGGGGAAAGGGGGGGTGGATAGACGAGGACACTCCTGGGACACAACAAGCAATACATATAAATCACTCAACAATGGAAGTGAGAGATCACGCGAGAGGTTAAGAGAAAGAAATTGAATGACACGACAAAGTAGTAAACTAGGCAGTGGGTGAGAAAGATGGACTCTACAGAATTGTTGAGTGATTTATATGTATTGCTTGTTGTGTCCTCGTCTATCCCCCCTTCCCCCCCCCCCCCCCTTTGGTTTTCCCGATATTAGATCCTTTTGCCCTCTTTACTGACCTGTCTTTGTCACGTGTTGCTTTCTATACACGTTCTCTGCGCTTTTAGTCATTCCGACTTGTTTCAGCACGGATTACAGTTTTCCTGCTCTGAGCTCAGCTAAGTACAATTTATTATACATTTTTCTCTCTCTTTTTCTATTTTATATATTTTGACGCCCATCATACCTCTCATCATGTAAAATTCATTTCTCTCTTTTCTTATTTCTGCATCCTACTTTCCTCGCCCTCCACTTGATCATCTAACATGTAGTAATTGTGCTTCACCGCTTGTTGTCATTGTCCCTGTATTCTGAAGAAGGCCACAGGCCGAAACGTCAGTATTGTGTTGTGTTCTTTATTTGTAAAGCTGTCACCATACCTTGGAGTGTTTAGTACACCCCACCATTGGCTCCTTGCTACCAGCTTTACCGCAGCATTGCAATTATTTGCCTGTTCCCTCCCCATATACTATCATACTCTAGAGCATGACAAATCAATTTATGATGCTTCAAATAACACTTTTAAATTATTATGGTATCCCAAACTTGAGACACTTGCTTCACATTTATGACACTTTTGTGATATAATGCCACAACAAGGAGCCTCCAGTAGACTTTGCAATAGCTGCACTTACAAACATATTTTGTTTACCATGGTCTCACAGGACATTGTAATTCTAAACTGTTTTCAATGTTAAAGTTCAGCTGTACTGTTTTTTTAAAAATTGTCTAAAATATTAATAACAATCGAAAAGTAAAAGTGTGGGGAAACGGTCAATTGTTCATTCTTTATTTCACATTTGTAGTCCTGATGTAAAGAAAGATGAGAGTAAATAAGATTTGTTAACAGTTGTGCTTTGGTTAGCAATAAGGATGATTCTTTTTAAAAAAAACCATATGTGGTTTTCACTATTGTGGTTTAATGCTATTTTGACTAGTCTGCAAAGCTAAGTATCCTTGTCTACAGCTGTGAAATATAGCCTTCAATGTTTATTTTAGTGATAAATGATGCATTATTTATCTCAGCTGTGCCCATCCTTAATTATTGCACTGTAATAGATGCATTGTTCAGTGAACACAAAAATGGTTCAAGTTACATCATATTTCAAAGTTGTGAAGTATGTTGCAGGTATTGTTATTTTATTGTATTATTTTATTCTATTTATTGGCTGTATTTTAATTACAGATTTTGCTAACCAAATATATGAACCAAATGCTGACCAAATAATTCTTTACAGTATTAGCTTTTCATGAGAAGAAAATTGGTGCATAAATGAAAATAAAACTGAATATTTTCATTTTTTTTCTCAGTGGTTTATATTTATGTACTTGAATAATTGAACTACAAAATATAAATATCACTTTAAAACGTCTTTGATTTCAATGTTATATTGTCAGAAAATGAAAACAAAAAGTGATTAATGTTTTACTAAAATAGTTTATATCTATTTATTGTCCTCCATAGCCATTTTTCTAAATATCTTTTTAAAGTGTACAACCTTTCCAATTTCAGCATGTGCCTGTTATCAACATTAACGTAAACCTTTTCTTGTACCTGTTGACCAGTTCTTGGTGGCTGATTTTTATTTAAAGACAAAGCAAAGCTTATTTCATGTCTTGCACTAATCTTCTATCCATGCAGACATTCTTACTATGCTGAAGATTAAGGTGGTTGTGTTATTATAGAAGAATGGACATTTATTGTATCTCTAGGTAATTACTGTGTTAATAGCTTAGGAATGGCAAGAGATTTACAGACTGACCAAAAGTAGATATGGAGATGTTGGAGAAGCATTCATGAAGGATTTCTCTAGTAAGGAAAGAAATTGGATGAATTTGATGACAGATCATGTCACATGGAGAGCAGAAAAGAGAGGCACAATTGCATTTGAAAGGGAATTTATGAAAAAACAGATAATGAGTGCCAAAAGAGAAAAGAAAAGAGGTCCAGTATTACACATAAAAAGTGCAACTTCCTTTGTCCTTCTGTGATCAGACCTGTGGATCTAATAGTGGCAAAACTGGCAGTGAGAGTAACTACTCATAAAAAAATATACACCTGACAAGATCTGCTGACATTTACTGACTGCACACTATAGACCAACTGTCGAGACAACAAAAGCCATATGTGCTTGTTATAGAACACATGTCAAGATGACAAAGGCCATATATATATATAAATGTTATATATATAAAGTTCATCAGAAACATTTTGTACCAACAATAAATTATTTTAATGCTATATAAAAAAATTCAAACATTCATGTGGAGAAAAAGTGCTTCTCTGAAAAAATATGGAACATTCCTATCATTAATAATGATGATATTGAACAGAAATTATCAATATAGTAATACTCACAGATGTAAGAGCTGTTCTACAGGTTCCCAGTAATCTCAAATCATCACAGTTTTTCACTTTATGAGACTACTTGATAAATTAACAAAACAAGCAAGCACAGTAGCACTTCTGTGGATTGTGGGGCACAATGAACCTGCTAACCAATTACAGAAAATTTGTAGGGGTGAATAAATTGGATGAAGACCAGTTGATCTGCAATGTCATAAAAACACCATTAAATATAATGCCTGAGACAAATGGACAAAACATCATCTTAATAATAAAAATGATGTCATTATTCTTCATATTTCTAGAAGAGGGAAATAAATAATTTGTTAGCTCAGAGAAGGAAGGACAGGCTTAGACAATGTATCTTCTCAGTAAATGCTATTTTTATGACTTAAGCTGATTTGAAATAAACTGGAAACACTGAAATCTTTACTAGCAGTTGAATATTATAAAATGGTGACCATATTCTACAAAACTAACATCTGTACGATATTTAAAAGGCTGAAGTTCTGGCCAATAGAGACTCTTCTAGATTGCAATCTTTATGGAAGATTGACAGACCTAGAATCAACAATTACATTTATTTAGGAGGCCTGCATAAGGATCTGAATTCCCAGATAAGAGAACAAACAAACAAAAATATTCTGATTGAACATCAGAGAAAAGCATTATATTCAAACATATTAATAATTGACCATTGGCTTACTCTGTTTATGTGTTACTGCTGAATGAACTAATATACTGTTCAATGAGTGAATGGTACTAGTTTGCTATTTTGAATAAACCAAGAACAGGACATTTCTTCTTCTTCATCTTCTACCTATTTAGCTCCCAGTGGAGCATAGGTCTTCAACAAACACTTTCCAAGCCATTCTGTTTTTTTTCCATTCTTTTAAGATCATTCCATGTCTTCCCCATCGTCTTCATCTCTGCTTCTATCTGTCTTCTCCAAGAATTCCTTGGTCTTCCTCTTTGTCTTTTCCCCTGGGGATTCCAAAAATGGGCAACATGACATTTGGAGAACCATAATCCTGAATTGCTGAATGAAATCAACAAAGTGTAGAATCAATAAGTGCTCTTTACTGAAAAATTGAACATCTGGATCATTGAATACAACAGTTTTATGATTTGCTGTTCTTTGCAATTGATGAAACTAATCTATCTATTGACCTTTTGAGGCGTAGCCGGCCCATAGGGCATAGACCCAGATACTCTTTCTCTTATCTAAATTTTTATTCTAGCAGTTTTCAATGAATCCTTGCAAAGACCTTTTATCAAATCTTGCCATTTATCTCTTTTCTGTGCAAGCAACTATCTCATTGAGGGAGCCGATTCCTGCTGCTCTTGACTCTCTGATCAATGTTCTTCTCAGTGTCTCTCTGGGATGGCCTCTTTTCCTCTTATCTGTTGTTTCCCACATGACGGCTTGCTTTGCTATTCAGTTATTATCTCTCCTCATCACATGTCCAACATATGACCATCATCTTTTCTTGATTACTGAAGATATTAGTGGTTGATTGGCAATTTCTCTAATTTCCTGATCTGTTTTGAATTCGTTTCACGCTACACCAAGTATTTTCCTTAGTCATTTATTTTCGAATGCGTTCAACTTTGTTTCTATGTCTCTTGTTGTTTTCCAGCTTTCACATGCATACATAAGGGTTGATAGTACATCTGATTTGAATAGTTTAAGTTTTGTGTTTACGCTGATGAATTTTGATTTCCACAATTTTTCAAGGCTTCTGAAAGACATTGCTGCTTCAGCTATTGATGAAACTAATGCCTTAAAATAAAGTCTTTTCATTAACAGGTGTCCTGTATGTTAAAAAAAAGACTGTTTTGAACATTCACTTGAACTAACTCACTGAACCATTGAATGAACCATTTTCAATCAAAATGAATAAGTCAATATCCTGAAGATTTTAATTCTCATGTCCAATTAGAATAAAATAACAAAGACGGACTAGACAATACTATTGCAGTCGCCACATTTTATCTACTAGTTTTTTCTTTCACACGGCCAGAAAAAAATCCTGCAAACTACCATATCCATATGCTTAATTAACAGCCCATTCAATCCTCCCAACAACCCAAAACTATTATAGAAATAAACTGCGAAAAGCTATAAACTCAGGGTATCATGAGTGCTGACAGTTTTCTGTGTTATTGTCTAGTTTAGGTAATTGAAGATCCAATAACAAAAGCTCCCAACGTTGTTCTTGTGAATCAGAAACCTGAAGTATATGTCATGTTATACTATCTGATTCCCATTAATTTGATGAAAATATTTATTTCACTTGAATCACTCAGTAAACAAAGTATATCAATAAATGAGGCGTAACATTGATTTTCAAAGGATAACACATCAAGAAATTAGTGTTCAAGTGTATTCAAATGTATAATAATAATCATTAATTTTCAAAGTGTCCTTAAAATACAGTAAAAAAATTTATTTAAAAAAAAATTTTGTATGATGATGAAATGACTTGCTCACAACTGCCAACAAAATAAAAATGGTTTAGTTTATTTATAACATTAAAACTATTAAATACTTTCATTAGGAATTTGTAGCTGTGATTGTCTTAGGGATTGTGCCTACTTCATGGCAGGGCATGATCCATTCAACCTCAGACAAGGTCTTTTATGTTATCTATCTATCTATTGACCTTTTGAGCCGTAGCCGGCCCATAGGGCGTAGACCAAGATACTCCTTTTCTTATCTGAATTTTTGTTCTAGCAGTTTTCAATTCTTTTAAAGATATTTTATCAAATCTCGCCATTTGTCTCTGTTCTTTGCAAGCAGCTCTGTCTCATTGAGGGAGTCGATTCCTGCTGCTTTTGCCTCTCTCAGTCATCAATGTTCTTCTCAGTGTCTCTCTGGGTCTTCCTCTTTTTCTCTTACCTGTTGTTTCCCACATAAGGGCTTGCTTTGCTATTCGGTTATTATCTCTTCTCATCACATGTCCAACATATGACCATCATCTTTTCTTGATTACTGAAGATATTTTAGGTTATATTAGACTACAAATGCCATAAAAAAAATAGAGTTAATTATGTTAGGAATTTAAGGTTGGTCCTGACAATTTAAGAGAACTGAATCTGATAAATAAAACTTAACAAAATTATAATATTACATCAAGAAATTTATGTTTAAATAGTGAATATTAATATTACCTATATAAGTAATGTTTATTTGACTATAGAATCACACTTATATTGTCTATGTAATTTAAACTTACAAATAATTTGTTACATATAAATTTTAAAATTTCTTTTAAAAAAGATTATATTATTCATGTTGTGTTTCTTTAATTCCACTCTTTACTTTGAAAATGTGGGGCATTTGAACTTATTTAATGGAAACTGTACTAAAGTTAAGTAAAAAATTGTACCAGAGATTTTTCTGGGAAGTAAAGATGGTCTGGTGTTATATTCTGATCAAATCAGGCAAAAATGTGCCATGGTCATGGAAAAATATGGTCACTAACACTATAGACTTATGTAATCTATTTAATATATGCCTTTAAAGAGTTAGAGATGATATAGGAATGAATTCAATGGAAATGAGTAATAACTTTTTCTTTAGTTTATATGTTTATAAATTATTTAGGTTTCTTGTTAAGGGACAGAACAATTAAACCTTTATTAAGGACCCCAACTAAGGACAACTTCTGCTATTTAGTGATCATCTATTGCCGAGGTTGGCAACCTATGGCCCGCATACCAGAACCAGTCCACCAACCTATTTTGACTGGCCCTTATACTTGATTTGTAAATTACTATACACTCCATTCCCTGAGCAAAAAATAAATAAATAAAAAGTAACACATAAATGCTCAAACTCTAACCAGTAAGCATTCTATTTATAATTTATTGTTTAATTTTCTCTCTTCCCCCATCCTGCTTTTCTGTCTTACCCTTTTCCCTTTCATTTCACTCTCCTTTCTGTTTTCAACATCCATAACTAATAAGATTTTTTACATTACAATTGCTTGTGAATGCAAATTAGATAATTTGTATAATGGCTTCATTAGGTGAGGGTATCTGGCCCTTAATATCTTCATAGTTTTCAGATCTGGCCCTCAGAAAATAAAAGGTTGTCCACCCTTGATCTACTACCATGCATTTAGATATTCAAACCAGGATGGGCCTTGAACAAGATGGTGCACTTTATCTGAGGTTTTTCACATGTACCCCATAGTTATCATGCAGGGTTGTTTCAATCAGACATAAATGTTTTCTTAGAGTGTTGAGTGTACATTCCTGTAGGATATGCTGTGGAGTCTGTTTGAATGCTCCACAATCACATGTTGCAGTGTCACTGAATTCTATTTTGTGCAGATGTGCTCTGAGGCCATGGTAATAATCCTTTCTGAGTCTGAAAATATTAGTCATCTCATGTCTACTATGCTTGTTTAAGCTGTTATTTTCTGGCTCATAATTCTAATTCAGCCGGGCAACAATTTTAGGCAAATAGGAGCACATGCAATAATTTATTTCTCACTTATCTCCAAAGTTGAAAACCCATCATGAGAAACAAATATTAGAACTTTTGAGTTTTAAGTCTTGAGTTGGATCTCAGGAAGGGGGATAGGGATCTTCATGGTGCAAATGATCTAAAGGTGGTCAGCGCTAAAGATAAGTTTAAGAACCACTGTCTTAAATAATAAATTACAACATGAAAACAATAAATAAAGTATGTAAATGCTATACAATAAATGCTATTTAAAAAAAATTGTATTTACTGTAACTTAGCGATGAGAGATAATATCCCATGTGGCTGAGAGAGAAGAAGATAAAGGTTAATGTTTAAAAGGTAAGTCGAAATAAATAAAAAAAAAAGCATTGCAAACATATAAGCATAACACAAGATATTAAGAAGCTCAACAGATAAAATTTTTTCACTGCACCTGCTTATTTCTGTTTCGAATGCAGAAGCATCATTGAACTCTGGAACATTCAGAGTTTGGGTAGTTCAAAATACAAGGCTTCAAGCAATTGTGTTAGGTTTTATTTCATCACAATGTTGTTTTCACTGAAGTTTTTAATTAGTTGAAAATTCAATGAGGACACATTTGTGAAGATTACATCAAAGTGTCAGAAGAACAGGCAGCTTCAGGTATGTGTGTGATATATGCACACATGCAGGCACACACGTACAATCTCACACCAGGATCAGTGAAAAACATTTACACGTTCTCTCTAAATGTTCCCAAGGGGTGCATAGAGAAGGAGTAAAGGTATCAAGATGCAAAGAGATGCGAAGCTGCTGTAAAGCTGATGATAATGACAATTTTTAAAAAAAGAAGAAAAAAGGTGTGTGGTAACAGCTTTACGTGGTGATTAACACAACAAAAGTTGACAAAAGTTTTTAAATGTCGACTTTCTCTTGTTAATTACCACGTAAAGCTGTTACCTTACTACTTTTTTCTTCTTTTTTTTTTTAAAATTGGCATAGAGAAGGACTAAGTTCACACCAAATTTCAAGTATGTGCCTTGATTCTTTCATCGTTAAGAGCAAAACTGTTTGCCCCATGACATCACTTGATTGCGTGATACATATTTGCATCAGTTCCTGTCATTTTGCATTTATGTGGCACCTTCCTGAGCCATGTTCTTCTTTAGCCCCATCATGCCAAGTGGCGTATAGGGAATATGGTGTTAGTGACCATAAATTTTACAGACCTTCGGCACATGATTTTTGGGGTAATGTGGTCGGTATTACGCCCGTGCCGCTTCACTTTCCCAGAAAAAAATCTGGTACCCATTAAAGGCTGGGTGAACCCGGAGGCCGTCGGTTGGGATCGAACCCTACCCCTTGTCCTTTGTAGCCCAGTTCACTAACCACTGAGCGATCGCGGCTCCTGAGCCATGTACTAGTTGGAAATTTATTCCAATAGTGCATTTTTACAATAATAAATAACATTCCCATCCACATTAATGATTTATTATTAAACTGCAGAATTCTTTGATGTGTATGATCTTTTAATTTCATATCTGAATTCTGAAAACATGTTTTTGTTTTCACACAGTGCTCTGTCTAAAAGAAATATAAGAGATATATTAAAAAAAAAACCAATATGATTGACAATCTGATATTTTTACTATGAAGACTGACTTATTGTTATAGTAAGTCAACTATTCAGTGTAAACCTACACAGTGCAACATTCCTGGCAATGAAAGGGCACAGGGAAAAGAAGGTGGAGCTCCTCAACAAGAAAATCATGAGATATCTTATAAGGTGGCAAAAACAATTATTAAAAAAAATAGTTGAGAGAGGAGAAGGCCAACAGTACCATGATGTTTAAGTGCACATTAAGGGTAATTAAAACAATTATCAATTGTTAATAGCATGATCTAATTGCCAGACTGTTAATTTAAGGTTATCTGTTTGACAGCGCTGATGTCTCAACTTTATTCTCTCACTGTAATGAATTTAATCTGACAAATGTTTCCTTCCATTTTTTTTCAAATGTATGTACATTTTCCTACATGCTATATTTTCTTATATAGCAGGCACTGGTTGTTTTGTCTGCACACATGACCACACCATAAACTAATACACATAGTTTGTCTTAAATTAGAGTCAGTGAGCTATTTGCTTTTCTATATTAAATAAGCTTTAAAAATCTCCATGTTTTGATATTCTCACTCTCTATTTGATTTATAGTAATCTTGTGAAACACAAACATAAGAAATCATTATTGTGTGACCTGAACTATTTTTTTTTTAATAACAAATTTTATATCCCACTATTCAGACCAAGAAATATTTTGTGAACTATATTTTAAAAAAATGATGAATGGTTAAATAAAATTCTATAGCAAGGGAAAGGTGATGGCTGGTAGTTCAAGTCAAATACATCATCACATTATTACATAGCACAGATAATAACCAAATACTTGTATACTAACATATTATAAACATCATAACTATTAACAGCAACATACTTAAAACTCTAGAAATATACATTCACACTTGAATTGTAACAATTATTTATATGTCATTTAATGCACACAAAAACATCAGTAACGAAAATATTTTCTGGTGTAAATATATACATTTCATTATAAATGTAAAACCTCAGAGTGTTCATTAAAATTATACATGTTAAGAAATGATAACCATGTATCATTTTAAAACAATAATCGAGTAGAGTATGCAATATCTGAATGTTATGGATGTGTTTAATGATTGCATTGATATCCATCATTGTGGGTCACTACATTTATCTGTACAACTGAAGAATTCTTAAATATATATTTTAAAAATTAATTAATAAATACTGTACATCTTCACATCATGGTCATTCAAAGAAGGTAAATACCTAGTGCTGTTACCTGAATCTTCAAATCTTTGAAAAAAAAAACAATCACAGGATCAATGAAACACAATAACCAAAGCTGAAAATTCCAGCTTTTAGCACAATATTGTCAAGGTCAACAAAAGAGGTTAGATATATCAAAGGGCAACAGGAGCAGACAAACACAAACCAGAAATTATACAAAAAATCTGGCATTAAGGAAGTACTGATTCTCCCTATTCTGTAGTACATTTTGTATGTCCTATTTAATTCATGTGATAATTATATTTCTTCCATTTCTTCATGACACATGTCATCTAAGCTGTTTTGTTTCCAATAACAAAATAACATGAAAATTTGTTAGTTGCAGAATTAGACAGACAATAGAACCATACACCTGAATATACCTACCTGTTTGTATAATACTTTAGGATTGAAAAATGCTAGAATAAAAATTTAAATAAGAGAAAGAGTATCTGGGTCTATGCCCTATAGGCCTGGTACAGCTCAAAAGGTCAATAGATATATATAAATAAATGTTTTTCCTACACACCATAAGAATTGGAAAATAATTATGGAAATTTATTGTGAAATTAGCACCATTCTGATTCTTGAAAGTACTGGAACGATCACAGAACAAATAATATTTGTCATAATAATGGCACCATTGCTCAAGTAACAGAATGAATTTTCGATTTTTTTCTATTGAAAACCATGTTTAAAATTAGATGAACAGTCATAAACATATGTTTGTAATATTGATTTTCCATTGACAAATATCATGATTTACTTTTTTCAAATAAAATGTAGCCATTGTTAGCTTTGGAGGCATTTTTAGGTGAAATTCAGTACAGTCAATATAGTCAACTGATTAGACAAAAATGACTTTTTGATGACTTGCTTGACTTCCTAGATACTCCAGCCTTGAAAATTTGTGACTTTCCCTGATCTTTGACTTCCACGTCCTCAATGGCAGGAGAAGGAGATATTGAGAGGGGTTTAGATTCCACATTTACACTATTCACCTGCAAATGAAAGAAATAAAAAGTGTGCTTGTTAATCAGTATTTATTAGATTATTAGAATAAATTAATTATAAAGCAAGTACAGTTTAGTTTAGTCGACAGCTCATCCTTATTGCACATTAGACAAGTTCATAAAAGCTTAGATCTCCTCTGAATTATATCCCTCAACATATAGCAACTAACAATATGGGTGTGATGGCAGTGACCAAGGCATTCAACTGGTTAGAGTCACAAGACTACACCCACGCCTGTATACTGAGTGATTCGATGAGCATGATAAAAAAAGTGGAGGGGGCTCTGTACGCATGCAATGGTTGGAGTCATTGAGGTCAAAAAAGCATAAGGTCACCTATGTCTATGTCCCTGGACATGCGGGAGTACAGGGAAATGAAAGAGCAGACATGTTGGCTAGCTGTGCTGTCGTTGAGGACGGTCAACCAATGGATCGGGTGGACATCATCAATGTCCTCCGAGATGTGGGAAGAGCACAGGACTTTGACAAACACAAATCCATGCCACTTCTTCAGATGATAGTGATGGGAGTTAAGATGGGCACAGCCAGAAATGAGAAACTTAGTGGGCGTGTGAAAAGACTTATCAACCAACACAGAACTGGAGTCATCAGTCGCTGGACACTGCAGGACTTGCTGATGAGGGGATCTGAGCACCTATGGACATGTTCGGAGTGCAATGATGATGACCCACATATATCTCAGAGGTACTCTAATTTTGTTTTGTTGTTTTTAATCTTTCACTAGGTAGATTTTTTCCTATCAATTTTGCCTAGGCGGTGACCATTTTTGGCCTACTCATTTTGGTTTCCAACTGCCAGGGTTATTTAATGTATATATCCTGCATATGGAACCTCCTGTTTTTTGCTTTTACCTTTTGTGCTAGACATTGGATTTCACTACCAAGAGACCAGGGGAGGATAAAGTCATTAAGAAATCACAGATTCGATTTTTGAAAATCTCCAATGACCAAAATCCCAAATAACAATGACGCAAAGAGCCATAAACAAACGCTACGAAAACGCCAGATTAAGAGGAAGACCGAGAAAGAGATGGATAAAGGGAATACTAGAATCACTAGGAGGAATAACATCAGAAGAGGCCAACAGAAGAGCAAAGAATTGCAGATTGTTTCTCCCCTCGACGTCAACGGCAACAGAGGAATGATAGAAGAAGAAGAAGTGTCTAGTATGCTAACCTTTTTCAAAGTGTAAGGTCCATGGTGTCATTTTAATTATAAATGTTTAATTTATGCCAATATACATGTTATTACAATTTACACTGTAGCTCATGCATTTAAAAGTGAAAAAGGGACAAAAGTTTATATTATCCCAAAGAAACAGAGGAGAACATGAGTGCAAAATATGCCTGTACAAATATCAGTTTGCCTTCTGCTTTCTAACACTGAATAAACATGCAGAATATCCTGAAAGGCATTAATTTATCTTCTTATTACTGGAAACACATTATGATGGATTCATTTTCCAAACAAATATTCTAGTTTCTCAAGAATGAAATTTGTAGTTAGATATCGTTCATTCTTTAATTTAAATTATAATATCTCTCTCTCTCTCTCTCTGTGATCAAGACTCTATCATGAAGTCAGCTGTCTGTTTGAGTGATTCAATTGCCCCATATAGTTTTTCTTCCAGGGAGGTGGGTGTGGACCACATTGCTCTTCTCAGGTCTGAGTGCTGGAGGCAATCCTGTAGAACATGTTTTGTAGTCATATTGTCCAGTGTGCAGTGTACTTAACTAATATTAAAATTAACTGGTAATATAAAGTTTTCTAATATGACTTTCTATCTTTAATTTATAAAGTTTTCTAATATGACTTTCTATCTTTAATTTTTTAAATTCTTATAGCAAATTTGTTAAATTTTCTCCAAATCTGATATTAGATTATCCAGCCATGATTATTGTGCTTCAGTAATTTCCTACTACAAATTTCCAATTTGTATAAAATAAAACATTATTTATTTTTGGTGAGGACATAAGAGGAATTTCCATATTTTATAAAAGTAGACTAAATAAATATAAAAATGAGTGCAATCATTACTTGCAGATTGATCTCTTTAAATTTATATGAAAAACAAATAATTTGACAGATTTCTATACACTCACTGTACAAGCAATTAAAATGTTCTCTTATAAGTGACTGGCTCTAAAACGTAAAAAAAAAAAGTTCAGCTGACAAATAAAATATTGGCTATAGAGACACAAAATAACACATTTTTCTAAGGACTGAAACAAAGTGTAAGAAAACATATACATTTTTGTTATCTAAGAAAAGTAAACAGAAAAAAACTATATTAAAGTTGACACTCAAAATACAGAACACTTCCAAATGATAAATTTATGGTCATGCACAAATTTATAAATGGTAATTAATATATTCGTAGACTGATCCTTCGTAATAAAGAGTCAATGCTGTTACTTACATTAACATTGTAATGCTTTGTCTTGTTTCTCTCTTGAATTTGAGAATTAAAATTACACGTAATGTTTAAATTGCTGTCCTTTATCTGAGTGTTTAATTGTTTTGTGTCTGTTTTCAATGAAGTATCGTTGACTTTGGGGCTGTTGACTGACTTGTCTTGCCTTGCTTTGTTGGGCTCTTGTTCATCATTATCTCCTGCTTGCTTTTCTTGACTACTTTCTCCTGTCATGGACACGGTCAGCATTAGCATGATGAAGTAAGAACTTGAAGAAATAGAGAAATGTTGTGAAATAAATGTCTTAAAACCTCATTAGTCTGTATTATTTTGAGCACGTATTAAGTGAAATAATTGTTTCACACCAAATATGAAAATTAAGTGTATAGATTAGACATTAGATGAAAAGGTAAAGGTAAAAACATGAGACGTGAATAGACATCACAGCAGCAGTAATAATATCATATAATGCTCTGCCGTCCAGCTGGCTACTGGTGTCACCTTCAGCAAAAACTCTGTAGCAATGGCAACATTCATTGACCTTCCCAGAGTGTGAAATCTGGTACCAATTTACTTTATAGCTGGGTAAACCACAGGAGTTATTTTTACCAGCTGTGAGAGGGATTTGAATATGGGTTATCTGGCCAGAGACAAATGCTTCTTGTCGTTTCAAAATTGCATATCTCTAGATTAAACATGCAAATTGGCAAACAATTTTGGCACTTGATCATCTTTGCTAGTTGTGCATTAATAAGAGAGTAAAGCACCTCACTTGCTCCTTCAGTGGTGATTTTTGTTGTTAGCTCAATATGGCTAAACTTGCACTGAATACAATAAACATTGGGGGCCTCGGTAGCCTAGTTGGGAAAACCACCCTACTGGACTACCGACGTTCGGACAACCTGTGTTCGATTCCTGCTGGGAGCAGTGTGAATTGTACGTGTAGTTGGAAAAAAAAAATACCCGCACGGTCGCCCCAGCCATTGGCAGAAATGGGTACCAGGGTATTACCCTAGGAAGGTGAGGAATGTTGCCTCGCATCGTGAGTTTTGATGCTTGAAGCGACACTATCCAGATATCTCCAAACATTTCTGGATAGGCGGCTGAGCACATATGGTTGGAAACTCACGTGCTAAGATGCCGGTTCAAGGCTTGTACTTTACCTTTACAATAAACATTATGTGACATGATGATTTATAAACAATATAGGTCCATGCAAGAACTATTTTAAAAAACCAGTAAAATTTATACAAGAAATGACATTGAAGATATAGACAATACCTCAGGTGAACAAAAGATAGATAAATAGATCATGATCAATGTAAAGAAATATTATTCCAACTTAACAAATACAAATGGGAAGAACAATGCTGAATAAATTATAAAGTAAACAAAGAAACACTTAGAAAATAAATTTTTTATATTTACAAGATTGTTTTCCTTTTGGAGTATGTAATGCAGAAAAATATTAGAGAAAATAGTCAGAAAGAACATTAGATGAGTAACTGATATATGTCAAAAAATAAAACCAGCAAAAATATGTAATTGTAAAAGAGTACATGGTCTGAAAGACAAAGCAGGAAAAAAATAATTTTAATGTTCTGACTCCTAAAGTATATTCATTGAGAATGAAAATATGTATATTAACAAAATATATGTTAATGTTCTCTAATCCTTACAATATTACATGTATATAGAAAATTGATACTAGCATTCTTTGATTTTTAAAACATTGTGCAAGTTAGTTTTTATGTGTTAACATTTTTGGATGGTTAAAAAAAGTAAATTGAGCTATGGTGGCTGAGTGGTCAGAGTGTTCATTTCCAGAAATGACAGATTTTTTTCAGACCGACAAAGCTCCATGTTTCATCCAATCTTTTAAAATGTGTACCATAGATGTTCTGGGAAGTAAAGGTAGCCTAGTGTGATACCAACCATATCACCTAAAAATGTGTTAAAGTTGATAAAAAAATATGACCACTAACATTATATTCTCCACATGCATAGCAAGGTGTGGAGGGGATCTTTATTTTTTTATAATAAAGTATAGTTGCTTATTTAATAAAAAATAACTTTTATACTATTTAAAAGAAAATAATAAGACTGCTCATTTTAATCCATTTTATTTGTTATTATAAGTTTAATAGTTTAATATTTTGCTAACCAAAAAATTACATTAAGATATCATACAAGTAAAACAAAATAAAATATATCAGCAGAAAAATGAAGCTACTAAACATTGTATTTAATAATAAAAAAGAAATAAATATAAATTGTCCATTACTTGACATGAACTGCATCAATACTTAGCATAGATTGCAAAAATAATAGTATAAATATTCATATATAGGGCCTATCAATGGGGCATTATCTCTCTTTTTTTTCAGCAACTTATATCTTACAATCTTTACATTCACATTTTTTAATAGAAATATAATTTATTTTACAACAAAATAAATATCCTTATGAGATTTTTTGTGTACAAAGACTTTACAAGATTGTACCTCTGGGGTAAGTTTCAATAACTTAAGTTTAAAAAAATATAAAACAAAAGAAACTTGAAAAGGGGAAGACATCTTTGCAAAACTACAATAAATGAAAAGGTGCTTCAACACTGCAATATCTACATTTAATATGAGAACACATACACACATAATAAATAGAAAGAATATATTTTTCAACAACAGGACTAAAAGAAAATTGACTATAATTTTACATGCAATAGATTAAACTTAACTACAATTTCAGAGAATTATAGCACAAATACTTGACTGCATTACTAACATAAATTTTTATAAACTGATAGATGAAAACAAATTAAGAACATGCAAAGTTATACATTGTTGTTTAAAAAAAAAGAAAATATGTTGTTACTTACAATTAAATATTTTATTTTCTCTTTGAGAATTGAACTAATGTAAATAATTTCAAGACAAATATATTTGGCAAAAGAATATCTTAGTTTTTGAAAGTAAATGGAAAACATAGTAATAAATATATTATTTAGTTCAATTAAAATAAATTACAACATATATAACTGTATAATAATGTGAAAATACCACTTTACCAAACTGCACTGAATTTACAACATTTTCCCTTAAAGTCTGTTCATATACTAATTTTACATATATCATTACAAAACGTTGATAAATATATAGGCCTACCATTTACAAATATTATTAACATGATAACTGAAATATCAAGAAATAATGATTGTCCCCTAATCACCAATGATTGTCACACTAATACTTACCATTGTATATTTATTTATAAATAGTTTCGAGAAAAGATTATAATTCATGATATTTGAAAATACTGACAAATAATCATAGTCATTGAAAAATATAAAAATGATCAATGTTTGGGAATTATTTGGGAAAATCATTTTTAATTCAGTGTAGTGCAGTAAAACATGTAATGAGAATAACAAGACATGCCAATTCAGCACCTATCTCTGTGGTCGCTTCAATATTTCCTTTTTTGCTCTGGTTGTGTAGCTCAGCCAACTCCTCCCAGTGACGTCTGTTGTTAGCACAGCCATCATTCATAACCTTCAGTGGTTCAGATATCTTTGCAAATAGCTACATGAGACAAACATACACAAGCACATATAACATATTAATGTGCACAATTGAAAATATAAAACAATGGCAATTTATTTGTGAGTTCTGCGTGCAGCTACAAAAAAAAGGTTATAGACTTTAAAGAGAAAATCTGAAATGATAAGTATTAAATTTTTCTTCCAGCTTTGCTGAAATAAAAAAATACAGCCTGAGAGTTATAACTCATCCAAATTCAAATTTTCTCCTTGTATGTGAATGTTATAATTTTATAAAGCTTTATTTCAATGAAAACAAAATTATGGTGCACATTGCATGACAAAACGTCTGAATGCCTGACTGCACATATTGTACAAAGCTGTTCAGAGAAAAAGACAATGAATTCCAGCATAAATCTAGGAAGCAATTTAACTGTACAATACTGAACCAAGAAGCATGATCTGATGTGAAATCTATTTTAATCCACATAGATTACTTTATTTTTTTCTTTGAAATTTCTTCCTAAAATACTACAGAACCAAGTGAAATAAAAATGTAGCTTCTCTAAGATAACATGAGGCAACAATAGAAATAAAGACACAAACTTAATGATAAAAGAGTGTTAATGTTCAGACTCTTTACAAGCCGTAACAGAATTATACTGTAGACTTCCAAGATAGTAACTTCCAACAAGCAAATTTATATTTACTTGTTTACTATCTCACTCTCAGATGTATTCAAAAACCAAAAATAACTTTCAAAATTCGTAAGTCAGGTCTGAATGAAACGAGACCTCAACATTTGAGAGCTTTTTAAATAAAAGACAACAAAATGTTATGAGAATGGTGAAGATGTTTAACATTAAAGATCATAACGAAGATGTGAAGTTTGTTATCCTTTAATGTGGTATTCATAGATGGATCTGCAGATGAAGCATCAAAGAAGGGAGGCAGCAGCATCTTTACAACCTACCCTAGAGAAAAGATAGAAGCATACTCTCTTGCAGCCAGAGAATGATGCACAAAATTTAGAACAGAGGCAATGGTGCTCCACACAACTATATGAACTCTAAACACAAAAGAGGTGTTATGTCCAAAAACTGTCATCTTCAGTGATGCAAGGTCAATAATACAAGTGATATCCAGCCAGAAACAAGACAGACTTATTTAGAAAATGAAGAACAACATATGAAAAAAAAACTCAGCAGACATTAGCAGATCAAGATATTCAGACTCAGAACACACCTATACAGGATAGGACTCAATGACCTAGCATCATGTGATTGTGAAGGATCCAGACAAACTCCAGAGCATACCCTACAGGACTGCAGCACTCTCGGCACTCTAAGAGCATAAATATTACCTATTGTATCAACCCTACATGACAAGTTATGGGGAATCACTGAAGACTTCAAAAACACTGTCTTGTTCATGATCCATGCTGGTCTAAATGGTTAACGCATAGCAATAGCTGATCACTGAAGAATCCTTTACTGTAATGTCTGCTAACATTTTTATATGTGTCAGGCATTTTATACAAATTCTTGTCACTTAACATGATCTAGCTAGCTCATAAGTGCAGTGTCTATGTGTGGCATATTTGACAAAATGTTCACAGTTTGAAAATACAACATCTTCACTGAGCTGCAAATGTACAACACTAACAAAGTGTTTCTTTAATCAATACATAATAATAACAAGAGTATTTTAACAAGCCAACTATCTATTGAGAATATAATATAAAAAATACAACCGAAAAACAAAGAAGTGCTGGATATGCTGTACAAAAATTTTCTAAAAGACAAAAAAAGCACTCTATTCATAGCAAATAAAAATTTGCCCACAAGACTGTTAAATCCTCCTTGTGTAGATGTTCGGCCATTCACGTGAGTCAGATTTGTGCTTCTTCCTCCAGTGACATGGCTATCTCTAGTTGAGGTTGTTATAAGTTTTGATGTAACTGATGTAACTGTAAAGTTTCTTTGTAAACCTCCTAGTAACATTGGAGGGTCCGACATTCTTCTGGAAGTTAATGGAGGCCTCAGTGTTGTCAGAAAAGATCTGTGAGCTTTTGATGACAGAGGGGATCTGTGGGTAATTGGTGACAGTGGGGATCTGTGGGCTTTTGGTGATTGAGGAGATCTATGGGCTTTTGGTGATTGAGGAGATTTATGGGCTTTTGGTGATTGAGGAGATTTATGGGCTTTTGGTGATTGAGGAGATCTATGGACTAATGGTAAAAAAGGAGACTTGTGGGTTATTGGTGACAAAGGAATTTTAAGGACTTTTGGTGACTTAGAAGCTTTCTTGACATTATTTGTTTTCTTATTTATCTTGTGGTTATTCTTTTCATCAGAAGATTTATAAGGGTTCTCACAGGAAGACTTGATCAAAGGTTTCAGGTCATCTTTTGGTGTTAGATCCTCCAAGCTGTGATTTTGAGCCAGTTCATTCCATTTTTGACGATTTGACATTAATCCTTCATAAAATGGGGAAAGCCGAGGGAACATGGAGGAAAATGCCTTGAGTGATAAGAAAAATTAATTATAAATAATTATAAATGACTGTAAATAAACTTATATTAATATGAATTAGAAAATGTTACAAGAAAACAGACTTATTTTAGTTTCAAGATGTGTAAATTTTAACTTCTTGGATTATCCAGGTTACATGTTTTTCTAATTTAAATAAATATGTTAAACGTGTAATCCTGCCAAATTTGAGCATGATTTGTATAATGTGTCAGTTAACAGAGAGAACATTTCAACTTCTGACATAATAAACTTACACTTTGAAACCAGCTTCAAATAAATAAATTTTTTTTAACGGAAACAACTATTTAAATGCCACATGATTTGCTTTAGTGTATTTTGTCTGTTTAAAGAACCAACTACAATTTTAAGTGAAATAAAACATGGACAAATTGAAGAAAATAAACTTTTAGACTGGGTTTCAGATTGTTAAAGTTAATACATATACATTTCTTACCTCATAAACTGGAGTGCAAATGAAATCAATAAAATCCACCTGCATTTTTGGTAATTCATCCTTTTTTTCTCTGTCCATCATAGGCTGATTAAAAAATTAAATGATAATGATTACGTCTAAACAGATTTAGAATCAAACTGGTTATGTACATAACAAGGAATGAGACAGGGGTGCATCTGTTCACCTTATCTATTTAACACATGAGAAGAAAATCTAATGAGAAATGTTAGAGACACAAATAATAAAGAACAATTTGATGCTCTTATGAATGAAATACTACATGCTGATTATACAGCACTTTTTATCCACCTCAATAAGTGGCATTGATAAATTGAAAATATTAGTTTCACATTATAGTGAAAAACAACAAAGGATAAGAGGTAGGGTTCGATCCCAACCGATGGCTTTGGGTTCACCCAGTCTTAAATGGGTACCTGATTTTTTCTGAGAAAGTAAAGTGGCACGGGTGTAATACCAACCACATTACCCCAAAAATAATTTGCTGAAGATTTGTAAAATTTATGGTCACTAACACCATATTCCCTATACGCCACTTGGCGTGACAGGGGGGGGGGGGGGTCTTTACTCTTTACTTTTTTTTAATAGTGAAAAACAGGACCATTATCTCAACAAAACTGTAACAAAACAAAAATCTTCACAACAGATAAAGCACACATATATAAAAACTGATGCATGTACTAATGGACAAATAGTAGAAAGAGTAGTCAGTTTTTAAAGTCTTGGCACATTGCTGAAAAATGATAGAAATATTAGGAGATAAAAAAGTAGATTAAAAAAGACTGAATATCTATAAATAAGTTAAAACATCTACATGACATATGGCAAGGAACTATATAGCAATAAAACTGTGGTTTATAAGGGCCGGTATTTTCCCCCAAAGCAATATATGGCTGTGAAACATAGATAATCAACAGATCTGTTGAAAAATGCATCAATGCCTTTGAATGAGAGAGTTACAGAAAAATACTCAAAATATCATGGAAAAAAGAAATATGTCAATTTTGCAAAACATACAATTCCAGAAATCTGGTTGATTAGTTAGTTAGTCATCGAATTATTCACATCACACATCGAACAACAATCATAAGTGCTCAGAGAACTCCTCCCCAGCAAGATCAGCAATATAAAATGATAAATTGGCTCACAAGTCTACCCCCAATCTCCCTGTAGTTCCCCTGAATCTAGGCAACATCTTCCTGAATAACATGAAAATTCTTGAGTCACACCAGAGCTGCAAATTCATGAACAAAACTCCATTGTTTTGCCTTTCATTTCGAGCATATGGCTGGTTTAGGGATATAGCTTATGAATGACCATCATGATGACATAGCACACACAATAATGAAATCACCCACGAAGCCCAACCCACTCCAAAGAATGTAGCAAAAAATGCTTGAAACACTGTGATGATGGCATAAGATCCCTAAAGTGAAACCTTCAGTTGACTTGGCAGAGCAGTCCATTTAAGGAGCTGAGAGTCACTGGCATTGAACAATTTCAATGATGGTTATTGAACAGCTCTCAATGTGATTATGCAAATATTGCATATATCGACTCCAAGATGAGGGAAGGTCACATTCATAACACTTTACTTGCCAAAGAGGATGCTGCCATGTGCACTGACTCAGTAGTACTGGTGCAAATCTTTTAAGTGGAACATCTGGTTGACTTTAACACAAAAATCTGCCATAAAGAGCTGAAATTAATCAGTCTCCAAAGGTAAATTCCACAGCAGTCAATGGAACATAAAATCAGTTTCACGTTCATTAACCCTACATTATGATATCGTCATAAAAATTACCACCTCAAAATATAAATTCTTGAAATTTGACATTTTGTCACATGCAAACATCCTCTCCCTCCCCCCAATACCTTCTTAAATACTACTTCCATTGACCCCTGAGTGTTGGATTTGTTTCCATTGATGTTGGATCAGACACAAACGTGTGCAACATAAAAAAGTACTGTGGTATTGTACAAAAGGGGCTGTTTTTTTAAAATTTACTCATTTTTTAAGAAATTATTTTTTTCCCCTTATATGGGGGAAAACTCCTCAGCTGTTGATGGGACATCAACATGGTGTAACACAGGATAGATATCGAACAATGTTTAGATGGAGCTGAACATATAGCTGAATTGATGGACTGATGGCACGATGGAGTCAAATTTCAGGTTACAATTCTAATGTAGGTCAGGAAATGATTGTAGCATCCAATTCCTATGTCTCTGCTTTGGTAAATGCACAAATAACAAAAGTCTTACAATCTGGACTTACAATAACATTTACATTTTTCTAAGAGAGAGAAAGAGGCAGAGAGAGAGGAGTAACAGAGAGACATAATTAACACACATCACACATAAATGCATATGTGTATGCACACATTCATGGATTGCATATATTTAAAGGAACATAATTACTGATTTATTTTTTAAAGAATTTCCTCTTGAATTTGTTGAAACTATAAGGTGTAAATTAATAATTTTTCCTTCAGATGTCTTGTCACCTTTATTTTCTGTGCTTTTACCCAATGAATACTTCTCTTCATCACCCATCCTTAAACAGATGTTAAATAAGAACAGATGCATTATTTTGTCATTTACAGCATGCAACAATGTTTCACACCTCTCAACCCAACGTATTCAGCTTCAGCAAGGTATTTTTAAGCATTGGTAGCAATCTCTCCTCAATCTCTGCTAATTTGTCCAAATTGGTTAGTCTTTATCCAGGCCACTACATGGGGAGGTAGAGTAGGATCTTTATAAATTTTGGTTTATTGAACATGATGCAAGCAGTCAGTTATAAGTCGCTGATCACTTTCAGCTCAGGTGTTGGTAGATATATTGGGCCCACTTGTTCTGGTAATAATGTTTCATACTTTCTGCTATTAATCATGTCTCTTTGATGTCTTGAAGCTATCTTCTTCTTGGTCTGCCCCTGTCACCTCATCCTGAAACCATGTCTTCCATCATTACTTGGGGCACTGAATGTCACACAATGCATAAGCTGAAAGAGCTCATTAATTCATACTTGACTACTGGCAACAGGATTAGTGAACTAGAGTTAATCAAATCCTATTTGATCTCTCTGTGATAGCCACAGAAACAGATTACCTAGTAATTAATTGAGTAGGGATCAGAAACCAGAAAAACAGTACAGAAGTCGAATGGGCTAAACTGAAAGGTGCAGATATCACAACTTATTATAAACCATGACAGAACGTAACTACCACTTATTTCGAAAGCTTTCACATTTTATGCCCAGAAGAGGAAGAGAAATAATTGTTAGATCAACACAAAAAAAAATAAAATACATCTAATTAATTTACTTCTCCCTAAAATATGTTCATATGAAGCCTTACAACTACTATGGCTTTAGAAAGTAAAGTGTTTAACCCACACAAAGTTAACTGGCACTAGGAGATGAGAGAGGAGATTTTTTCTCACTCTTGACACCTTCCCTATTTCTAGGACTCAAATACATATTTTTATATCCTTTGGATAATGAGTGATAAATTTATATCTTTGATGCATTATTTTTTGCAGTCTTGTTGAATTTTTATCCTTGTGGTCATAAACCAATACGAAAATAGACACAAATATGTGATAATGTTTAAAACCATGGTAAAGCTTAGCACAGCAAAGAAAATTATTGACATAAAATTGTATATAATAAATTTATATGGACCAAAAAAAAAACCCATGGCTGAAATGTTTATTTACTTTCTTCTGTCCTAAGTTCAAAAAGCTATTACACTCAATTTTATGTTCGATAATCTTTTGGGCCAATCAGAAATAAAAAACTACGACTCTACTCCATCCATCTGGTTGCATGTCCTTTACAGAATGTTGCATTCTCCACAGCCCCTCATAAAGAATCTTTGTCTCTAGCCACATCCTCCAACTTCTTCTGTTATCATGTTCAAAGTACTTGATGTCTTGAAGCTATCTTCTTCTTGGTCTGCCCATCATCTCATCCTGAAACCATGTCTTCCATCATTTGTTTTTTTGAGCCCACTGTGTCTTTTGATGTCACTATACTATTTAAATTTCCTGTGTAGAATGGTGTTTATAAGCCAGTTCTTTTTAATGTTTATGTCTTTTAATATGTCTTCATTGCTCTTTTTTAATATCCCAGGTTTATTAAGGATTTTTCTGTAGCATCTTGTTTTGAATAAATAAATTTTCTTCCTTGTAGTTTACAAGATTGTCCATGATTTATGACCATATGTTGCTACTGGGAAGATACTTTTTATCAGTAATTTTACTTTTACTGCCCTACATGCTATTGTGCTACATGTTCTGCATGGCATATAATTATTGTGTTACTATTGTTCTTCTTTCTGGCAGTCTCCATTGTTAGTTACTACAATTCAACTACCATGATATTTTAATAACTAGACCTATAACATGAACTACTTTTTAAGAACTATTTTCTTTAATCTTTCTTTGCTCACAATATCATTATTATTATTATTTTTTTCATTTTTTAAATTTTTCTGCTCTGCAACATTTTATGGTCTTTGAATATCTTTCAGAATTGTAATTAATTTAGCACAGTTTTTCTGTACACGGTAGCCTTATGCAAGATCATGATGAATAAGTGTTGCTGTCTATGAAATAAATATTTCATTGTGTAAACGAATAAAGATCCAACAAATTTTTAAAATGTCATTATCTCATAGAATATATTTATTGTAGACTTGTGCCCTCTGAGGAGCTGTAACGTTAATGATATGAAAGAAAAGACTTCTAAGTTTTCACAGCTTACTATAGGTTTTTCTCCTAGCTGAGACTTCTCTATATCTCCCTGTTCAAAAAACTCAGAAGTGACGAGCTGAGCAATTTCTTTTTGTATTCTCCAGGGTTTAGTGATAGCTGCAACATCACAAGCTGTCATCATCATTGCTCTGACAAAAAAGTTAAAAGCAAATTAAATCACCCCTGATTATTTAAAGCAGCAACCAATTTAAAAATAAATATATAAAGCTCCAAAAACATATCTGCTCCATTTTCACAACTTTCTAAAATTTATGCAATTTATAAAAAACTACAAATTACAATTTATAAAAAATAAATTTATCAAATCTTTTTTAACAAAATAATAAAATAAAGTATGTTCAGTCATAATTAATCAAATTTACATAATTTTTAAGCTTAAATATTAATAAATATTGATAAAAACATTCAGTATCAACATAATAAAATATTTTTGCCAATTTTAAAGTTTTCTTACCATCTGCCTAATGTTGTTGAATTATGAAACAAGTTAAAATTACTGTATCAAATATTTAAAAAGTAGCTGCAGAGCTAAACTAGTTTACTACCACTAACAAAGTATCACTGCAGTAGGTACATGATTGCATAACAGGAAATGAAGCGATTGACAAACTAGTCAAAGCAGACCTCCTTAAGGAACTATTCCTTATCAATGAAAAAAGCAAAAAAATCCCCATTAAAAAGAAAATGTAGAAATACATAGAGAACAGAATAAAATAGCATATTCCTTCAAGATCCTATCTTGAACATAAAGGAGATGCAACAATCTACAATAATTTGACTCCAAACAAGAACATTTAGAAATAATGTAAACCTTTACAGATTGTAAATAACTTTAATCCTGCAGTGTCAAACTAGTCTAGAGTAAAAAACATGGCCTGCAGACATGTAAATTATATTGAAATCTTAAAAACAACTGCTTAAAAGAAATAAACAAACAATGCTAACAGATAATATATAGGGCTCATATAATGGATGGCCTCCTGCTAATGACTAGATTCATAAAGACAATACAACTTCTGTAGAATCTTTTAAGCATGGAAACTGAAAGATGAATAACAATAAAAAATGGAAGAAGACCACTGTATCTCATAAAAAATAATAACTTATATAAATTATATCAGAAACACAAAATACTGACTCCAAGAGCATGATAAGTCCAATAAACAATGTTCATATTTAAAATAAATAGAAGTGCTAACAATAATTTGTTTACATACACAAAAAAGAATTATAATAAAAGTTTTAAAACCAGTTGTTCATAATTGAATGTGAGGAATTAGCAAAATGCCAACACCAAACACAGAATGCGTGTTAGAACAATCAGTTCAGATACTGAAAATTATATTTAAAAAGTAAATTTAACTAATGGAATATATTATGTTGTGGAAAATGTTCAATTATGAATTTTTTAAAATGCAGTTTGAAAAGGTGAAAATTAATCTTTGAAGCAGAAATTAAAAATTCATGAAGTTCAGAGACAGATAAGGCAAAAAAGTTGAATAAAGAGATTTAGTCTCTGTTCCAATCATCCTTGTACATATTGAGATTTAAAAAAAAAACATAGTAAATTTTCACAGTATTTGAACAACATAATGTATACTAACTTGAGCAAATCTTTTTTAACATCTTCTTGAAAATCTTTTTCACCATTTTCCACTAAAGCTTTGAATTCACCTCTTTTCCTGTAAATAAAATAAAAATAGCTGAAAGCTGCTACAAAATAAAAATAGCTGAAAGCTGTTACAAAATACAAATATGCACTCTTCTGTAGTGAGCTACAATGATTTTCAAACAAATTCACCAACGTTAGGCCTGAAACCTTGTTGATCATTGCAGCTTTCTTGGTGATGTCTTCACAATCTCCTTCCAACCTTCACAATTAAGAGCTGCTTTTTGAGATGTGGCAAAGGCTAATCTTGGCCACATTCTGATGTTATCTTTAAATAAATAAATAAATTTAAATAAAATAGTGTAATCATAAACTATGATTTAAGACAATAAAATAGTTCAGTTGCAATAATAAGTTTCACTTGCTATTTAAATGTTGTGATTATGTAAAAAAAATATGGAGAAAATATATCACCACAATATTTCTGGAAAAAAACAAGACAGACAAGTTGGCAAAGAAAGGTGGTAAATTACACCAACTAGACACAAGTGCTACTATGAGGAATCAAAGAGACTTGCCAGGAACAAATTTATAAATAAATTTAAATGATGCTTGCTACCAGAAGAACAAAATGAACAAGTAACAATTTTTAGGACTCTGACAACCCAAAACAAATTGAAGTATCATCTTTCCAACACCTTAAGGATAAGTAACCTCTGATGAATGTGACTGAGGCACAGGCAAAATGGCTGCTGAATATCAGCTGTAATCAGGTCCAAAATATGATGAAAGTGAAAGCTTGTGGCTATCACCAGCACCATACTGGGACAAGCTGTATGAAGATATCACCAGTCTTGAACTGACAAATTTTTTCTTCAAACTTATTATTACTAGATGTTTAGAGGTGTATGCGGAAGAAGAAACAGATATAAAATAAATGCATAACATACTTGAAATACAATGCTAAATCTGTTGACAGAATAGCATATTCCAGAATTTTTATAGCTCGCCTGTACTCATCTGGTGTAAATGATTGAAAAATGTTATTGCCCTGAAAATAAAATAAAAAATAGTGAAAGTTCTTGTTAATTTAATGTGACCTTCAATGTTTTCATTAAAATGCTGAAAAAATGTTCATTACATTTACCACACATAGTAGATAAATAATTATGTAATGTGATGTAATGTAAATATGTTTTTATGTTTATTTATGAATTTGTCTGTAATTGACTACTTCTCCCTTCATTCTTGAAGTATTAATAATATTGCAAGAGAAATTTACATTTAGAATGTATACATATATATATATTAATAGTACATTTAGCTGAAGTAAGTAAAAGTACTAGGAAAGTATTGTAACAGCACATGGTAAATCGGAGCAGCAATAGCTCAGTGGTTAGTAAACTGGACTACAAAGGACAAGAGGTAGGGTTCGATCCCAACCGAGAGCTTTCTGATTCACCCAGTGTTAAATGGTACTGGATTTTTTTCTTGGAAAGTAAAGCGGCATGGGTATAATACCAACCACATTACCCTATAACTCATGTGCTGAAGGTCTGCAAAATTTATGGTCACTAACACCATATTCCCTATACGCCACATGGCGTGACGAGTCTCTTTATTTACTTTTTTTTACATGGTAAATCGAGACTGGAATTGAGAACATAAGCAACAAAACAGAGTAAATAATCAAACAAGTAACATTTATAATAAAAATAAACATATAATAATGAATACAAAAAGTGCAATACACCAATCAGTTTTACTGCCAACACTGTGCTACCAGTTACAAACATGGATGTTAGAAGTAAATGAGAAAAGAAAGATGACAAATAATTAAAGGAAATGTCTTTGAGAATACTTGAAGTGGCATTAAAAGATCAAATGAGTAATGAAGAAAGTAGGGAAAGAGAAGTAACATCAGTCCTAAGCTACTTTCAGAAACAAGTTAAATAGTTCAATTTGGAAATGTAATACAGTTACAGCAGGTACAAACAGAACAGAAAATTGAAGCCTTTGAAATGTGGATTTATAGAAAATAAGTAGAATTGAATGGGAAGAAAAAAGAACAATGATGAAGTTTTAAAACAACTAAAAATGAAAAGAGAATTACTAAACACAATTAGAACAAGACAAATGGAAATTTTTGGGGCATGTTAAAAGACACAACAGCCTACTAAAAGTAATATTGGAAGGGAAAATACAAGGTAAAAGAGGCAGAGGCAGACCAAGACTAACATGGACGAGTAACATCAAAAGATGGACAAGACAGCCTATGACAATTTGTACCATCAAAGCAAGAGACAGAACAGAATGGCGCTCCATGGTAGCCAACCTTCGATGCTGAGACGGTACTTGATGATGATGAATGCAGTTACAAGCATAAACAATCAGATGCAACAACGGAAGTGGTAGAGGAAGACCTCCAAAGAGATGGACAAGTAAAATATATGATTCCATACAAAGCACCATGTGTTAAAGCAAAGCAAAGAGCACTGTTAGGAGGACTCCATTTTCAATTGAGGCTGAAAGGAAAAAAAGGACACAGGACAAGAGCAATAATAATAACTGATAACATCCAGATCTAATAATAGAATTCATAGTTTAGACGAACATTATGTTTGGGGAAGCACCATGAGTGACTTGACTTATGCCTCGCAGCTCCTCATGGAGCAAAGGGCTGCAACCACACTCTACCAATGGATTTGGTTCTGTGCTGTCTGCTTCAACTCAGTCCATGTCCTTCCTGCAGCCTTTGAGTCTGTCTCAACAGTTCTTCTCCAGGTCTTCTTGGGTCTTCCAACGTTCCTAGTTCCTTCTGGATTTAAGTTCACTGACTGTCTTGCAAAATTGCTTGGTGGTTTTCGTCAACGCGTGGCCAATCCATACCCATTTCCTTTTCTTAATCTTCATTCCTTTTGGAATCTGGGCAGTTCTTTCCTAAAGGTTTTCATTTTAAATTGTATTTGGCCATCTAATATTATTATGAAGTTATCAAAAGGATCTATTTATGAAAGATTGGAGTATATTGCTATTTTTCTTTTTCCCCCCTCCATACTTCTGAACCATAGTGTAGGACATCCTTGATATTTGTGTTGAAGATCCTGATTTTGTTCCTCAGAGAGAGTACACTGGACTTCCACACTGGGCAAATAGTATTGTAGGCAGTTCTGAATTAATTAATTCTGCTTTTAATATCTTTGTCAGTTCCACCATCTATTTCAACTACAAAGCTGAAATAGGTGTAATGATGAAAATTGAAAAAAAAAGAAAAATGGTATGGTAACAGCTTTGCATAGGTGAGAAACAAAACAAAAGTAGAATGACATTTCAGCCAAGCAGGCCTTCAGCTGGAACAATAAAAAACAACAACAAAATTATAAGGATATACACAGAAATCTAACTTTATGGTGGTAATAGACAAGACTCTCAAGAAATGAAAATAAGTCACTTAAGGGGTAGGCCAGCTCTTGACAAGAATGTCTCTCAGACTCCTGTCACATTTGAAGGTGACCAAAGGTGGGTCACTGTAAAAGTAGATGGGTGGTGACATCTGTGTGGAGAATGGAACAGTTAAGGATCCTCACTGTAGCCAAGTTATGAGGATGGTAAGTGAGGGTAAATATAGTCCTATTGGATGAGCAGTGTGTGGATGGGGTGAGTGCCATCAGACAGGAAATGTCAAGAGCTCATTGGAAAGCAGATTGGAGAACCAATTCGGGATAGAGACGATGCCTAAAGAAACTTAACACTAGATGAGACTGTTGGAGAAAATCTCTATCATCCTGGCAGATACGATGAAGTCATAACAATTGTGAAAATGAAATAGCATCTCTGCAGTTAGTTGGATGAAACGAGATGTAGAGAAGATGACAGAAAAAGGTGAACTTTCATGTTTCTTTGATATTTATTCCTTGGAGCAGGATTGAGAACTAAGTTTCTTTCAGCAGCTGGTTGGAGAAACAAGTATAAAAACAGTTGACTCAATCATTAGATTGGTAGTATAATCTGATAATTAATCATCTTAATTCCAACAGACGACAAAATATGCATGGAAAACAAACCAGTGGAAGAGCTCGATTATCTATCTTGGAAGTCATATTGATTGAGAAGGGGATACAAGCAAAGAAATTAGAATCAGAATAGCTAAAGCAGCAATGTTTTTCAGAAGCCTTGAAAAGTTGTGGAAATCAAAACTCATCAGCACAAACACAAAATTTAGACTATTCAAATCAAATGTACTATCAACCCTTACATATGCGTGTGAAAGCTGGAAAACAACAAGAGATATAGAAACAAAGTTGAACGCATTTGAAAATAAATGTCTAAGGAAAATACTTGGTATAGCGTGGAACGAATTCAAAACAAACGAGGAAATTAGAGAAATCGCCAATCAACCATTAATATCTTCAGTAATAAAGAAAAGACGATGGTCATATGTTGGACATGTGATGAGAAGAGATAATAACCGAATAGCAAAGCAAGCCCTCATGTGGGAAACAACAGGTGAGAGAAAAAGAGGAAGACCCAGAGAGACACTGAGAAGAACATTGCTGAGAGAGGCAAAAGCAGCAGGAATCGGCTTCCTCAATGAGATAGAGCTGCTTGCACAGAACAAAGACAAATGGCGAGATTTGATAAAATATCTTTAAAAGAATTTAAAACTGCTAGGACAAAAATTCAGATAAGAGGAGTATCTTGGTCTACGCCCTATGGGCTGGCTATGGCTCGAAAGGTCAATAGATAGATAGATAGATAATCTGATAATAGATTTCATCACATTTTGCAAGTTTATAGACTCAGAGTGCTTTAGGAGGCTGATGTCTGGACACTTCTCAGGTGGGCATACAAGCTTGATGCATTTTTCTTTTTGATGGTCAGATTGCATCATGTGGCAAAGCTCTATATACATTTTTCTATCAATACATCTTTTTAGTGTTCAATAAATTGTTCTATTCCATTTGTACCATGTCTCTTTTGAAAAATGCTCTGAAGTATTGAAATTGTAGTTTCATCAGTTGAAGTCACAGTTAATGATATTTTATATTAAAGTTTCATAATATACATTTCCTCATGTTATTGAATGACTAATAAAATTTCTGATTTATTTATTTAAATTATTATTATTAATTAGGCACTGAAATTTTATCATAAATTATGATCAAAATAGAACACAATTTATTCCATTTTTGTGGAAATGCATCTAAATCTTAAATGGGAACACAATTTTTAAAAGTGTTAAGTGTTTTTCCTTGAGATTATTGAAAGTGTTATTTATCTGTCAATAAACTGTCAATAAAACAGAGTTCAGATGAAACTAAAAAAGCAGATGGATGTGATGGTTTATCTATACTTACCTCACTATTGATAATCATGATGCAGTGGTCAAAATGGTGATGCTCTAAAACTGATGTGCTGTACAACATGGCTAGAGGGGATGCTACTCTGAAAGTGGAAGAAATAAATTGTTAGACATTACATTCCTTTATCTAATGTGATACCTGAAAGATTTTATACACTGAGATTTATGAATTAGCAACAATCGCACACACATCCAGTATTATTTTTTAAAATGTAATACAGAAGTAAATATATTATATATAGAACATAATAAATATATATTTACAGGGCCAAGCTAAGAAGAGTAGGTTTAATATATATTTTTTAGATAAGATGTAGTAAAATGGTGTAACAAAGAAGAAAGTTAGTCAAGAAAGGAATGAATGAGGTGACAAAAATAATGAAAGTGTCTGAGGTGATTCTATACCAAATACTCTAGGTTTCTTCTACCTTTCAGCTTCCTGTAGAGCATAGGTCTTCAACAAACACTTTACAAGCTGTTCTGTTTCTTGTCATTCTTTTAATATTGTTCCACGTCTTCCAAATCATCTTCATCTTGGCTTCAATCTGTCTTCTCCAAGAATTCCTTGGTCTTCCTCTTTGTCTTTTTCTCTGGGGATTCCAGAAAAGGCCTGTTGTGTAACACTCTCAGTTGGCTTCCACAGTGTGTGTCCTATCCAGTGCCATTGTCATCGCTGTATCTCTTTATCCACTGGTATTTGACTGGTACATTTCCATAATTCTATGCTAGTGATTTTGTCCTGCCATTTCCATCCTTTTATTCTGTCTAAGCATCGTTTAATGAAAATCTGTATCTTCATGATTGTTATTTTAGTTGTTCTCCATGTTTCACAGCCATATAATAAGACTGACTTAACATTGGAGTTGAAAATTTTTATTTTAGCATTTAACCTAATTTCTTTTGCCTTCCCAATGTTTCCCAGTGCAACAAAAGTTCCTCTTGCTTTTGATATCCTAATTTTGGCATCATTTTCTACTCCTCCTTCTTTGTCTATGTTACTGCCCAGATATATGTAAGATTGTATGTCTCGTAGAAGAATTTCTCCTATTTTTATTTGGTTATTGCCAACTGCATTAATTCTCATAATTTTGGTCTTATCTCTATTTATTTTTAGACCCATCTGTTGTGATCTCTCATCAAGTATGCTTATTTTATCTTGCATCTGTTGATGGCTGTGTGTTAGGAGAGCTATGTCATCAGCGAAGTCTAAATCATCAAGTTGCTTGGTCAGTGACCACTGGATTCCATTTCAGTTGTTTTGAGTTATTTTCATATTGCAATCTATGGCCAGTGGAAAGAGAAATGGAGATAGAAAAAATCCCTGCCTAACTCCTGTTCTTATTTCAAATGCTTCTGTAAGCTGTCCTTCATGCACCACACTACATTTCATTCCTTCCTACATTGTTCTTATCAGTTTAATAAACTTTATGTATACTCTAAGTTTATCCCTGAATATAAAATGGATTAATTATTTATTATAACTTGAAGTTATTACATAATAATGTTCTATTGCTTAATGAGTATCATCTCCCCTCTTCTTAGCATTCCCCATTAAGTGGGCCTGGATGTGCTGTGTTGCTAGTTTAAGGTAATACCTTGACATTTGTGCCTTTCACCCTGACACATTTGTCTTCAGCATGGATGAGTAGATTTGCTTAACAATTTTTATCCAGACAGTGGACATTTTTGGTCCATTCTTTTCAATTTTTGACTGCAAAGGGTTTCTTAATGCACAGAAGTGCACACAGGAATTGTTTTTTGTCATTTTCTGAGAAGGATATCATTACCCTGAGACCAGGGGAGAGCAAAGCCACAAAGAAACCATGAATTTGATTTCTGAAAAATTCCCACCACCTGTGGTGGGGATTAAACCCTAGACTTTCTTGCTCAGACTCTGTTGTCTTACCTCTAGACCGCCTAGTTCCCCATAATGAGTATAAAATATTGATTGCCTTTTAAAGAAACATAAATGACATTAAAGTTTACATTATAATTAATGCAAACTGTTCTGACTAGGACTTGTTCAGTATATACTGGGACTTTCTGAATCAACAAAGAATGTCACAATGGGATAGAGATGAATGAAAATAATCATGTAAATAGCTTTGGATAAACGGACTTGTCCTTAAAAATTGGAAGATGGATATTAGTAAAATGTTGCATACTGCATCCTCACTGAAGCTACATTTGTTGCAAAACTGCATTATTACTACAAAAGATCAAACTATCATTATATCTTATTAGCTCTGTCCATATTGGACTTGTATGAAGGTTTATTATTTGAGCAGTTTCTATGGGTGAGTATATTTTTAGATTTGATATAACAGAATTTTTGTGAAGGCCATTGTTCTCATTTTGTAATGAAACCCTCCTCTTGCTCATTCTACACATTCAGTTTGTGGTTTTATTACACCTGCAAGCTTGTCATCAAGATGAATTTTGCAGCCTTCTCCATGTATAATTTTTGAGTCCCATTAATTGTCTCCACCCAAGTGTTACCGGGGCCTCATTGTGAGGGAGGTAAAAAATAATGACACTGTTACCTTTCACGCATGTCATAAGAGGCAGCTAAGGAGGAGTGATGGCTTGACAAGCTGTCAATGTAAAAAAATATTTTTATGAAAACAGACCATAGATTTAAGAAGCAGTGATTTCTGCAATATATGCCATATTGGCATGCAAGATTTCTGGTTTTGAGATTGTGGTTCTGCCCTATGTGCCGTCTTCGGCTCGAAAGGACGATAGATAGATAGAAAGATTAATCATCCAATTTCTGTCTCTTTAGACCAAGCCGATTTTGTTGACCAGTATAAATTGGAAGTGTACATTATGGACTTTGTGTCCTGTATAGATTGTATTTCCTTTAGTGTGGAAGTCATCAATATAAGTAGTCACAAAGCATAAAATACCTTGCTTTTAGTCAAATATGGTAGTTCAAAAGTGGTCATCTTTCTAAAATGGCTTGTCTAATACAAACAGGAATGCTGGGAAACATAAGCCCTATAAAAAATTGTCTAAACTGTCTTATATGTGATTGATAAAGAAAACGAAGTCTTATCATGTGTGACTGACAGAGTGCACATTGTCTTATATGTGTGATTGATAAAGAGTGTAAATTGTCTTATTATGTATGTTTGATAATTAATACAAACTATCTTTTTACATGTGGTTGATAAAGAGTACAAACTGTCTTTTTAAGTGTAATTGATAGAGAGCAAATTGTCTTACCATATATGTGGTTGATAAAGAGTAAAAATTGTCTTAGTACATGTGATAGATGTGTGTTACCGGGGCCTCATTATGAGGGAAGTAAAGAATAGTGACACTGTGACCATCCAGGCATGTCGTAAGAGGCGACTAAGGAGTTTGTTTGATCGATGGCTTGACAAGCTGTCATTGTAAAAAGTATTGTTATGGAAACAGCGCCATATATTTTAGAGCAGTGATCTCTGCAATATGTGGCACTTTGGCATGCAAGGTTTCTGTTTTTGAGATTGTGGTTCAGCCCTATGTGCCTTATTCGGCTCGAAAGGACAATAGATAGATAGATAAAGAGTCAAGGTGAACTTAACACTGTACAAACCATGAACAATGAAGGTCGTGAATAATTTATGGAAATATTTGAGCTTTGAAAATGTTATCATTACTATGATTATCAGGAAAAAAATGAGAAAAATACAATAATAAAGGTATAATAATACATATAAACAATAAAGCCTACTTGACTTGAAAGGCATTGTTAGTGCCTCTGTGATCCAGATCATGACACAGACATGCTGTCATTAAAGCAAATACCTCTACAGCATCAAACTTAGGTCTCAACTCTCCAGTCTGAGAAAAAAATAATTGCCAAAATTTTATAAACTACAGAACAAATGTCAAACAAATATAAAGGTTGAACAAAGACAACTCAAAGAAAAAGGACATTATATCAATACTTTATTAAAAATCTAGAAAAAAATTTACATAAAAATACAGAATATATTTGCCACAGAAGCATATTGTAAATGTCAGTAAGAAACCTGGTTACAATCTTTAGACTGAGAATTTACTAAGGTTAACTCAGCTTCTGCTTGCATATAAAAAAAAATTGTCATGTAGATACAAGTATATGTCAATGTGTGTTGGACCAACAGAGAATAAACTATGCTCTCCTTTGATTGTTGATATCATGAGGACAACAGAGAGGTTTTCAATGATTTTCATGATCAACTTGAGTGACAAGCAGTCTAAACTACTTTATGACAGAAATTTCTGTGATTCTATGAAAGTTAATAGAGGAGAAGATGGAAGTGATACAATTAAATCAATAAAATTTATCTGGTAGTTTTTATCCCACTGCAGTTAATTCAACCCCTTAAAAATAAACCTTTTCTACTATTCTGAATACTGTGACTGATGCTTTACCAATATATCTGTTAATTTCAAAATCAAAAGGAAAACATATAATTAATGCTGGAATCTTGATGTCTAAATTTTTTTTATTGCAGTCCATAACACAAGCTGGAACAAGATGAAAAGATATTCTGCGTTGCAAAAATAATAACAAAATTAAAAGTTTCAATTTTCATCATGCCAAGAACATACATTTCATAAAGGGAAAGACATGCTTTCAATAAAAATAAAATTTTTAAGCATTTTGCAGCTATATTTTAATTAGTGCTATTTTTTATTTTCTAATCACATTTTGTAAAAGGTTGTGTCAAGACTTGCATTATAATTTAAAGATGTAGATAATTATTTCCCTTGTGATAAAAAACAATATGTATGTATCAGGGAATATTATATAATTGATACCATGATACTCTTCTTGAAAAGAAAATAAAAAAAAATAGTCATGTGGTTAACTGTGATGCAAATACTTACATAAAGCATTGTAAACATAGTCTGACATACATTGAAAGCATGTCTCCAGTTATGATAAGTGACAGGTCTGTAATTCTTTTTAACAGTACAGACCCACCGACACATTGTCTGAAAAATAAAATAAAATAGCTGATGGTTTTTGTACTAGAATACCAGATTATAATAACAAATCCAAGGTACATGCAAACTGAAAGAAGCTATAAAAAGATCTTGATTAAATTTAAAACCTTAAACCTGCAAATGAGGGCATTAGGTAGTCTAGAAGTAAGACTGGACAGGAAGGTCCCAAGTGCAAGTCCCACAATGGGAGATTGGAATTTTTCACTTCTGGCCATGGTTTCTTCATGGCTTTACCCTTCCCTGGTCTCTGGATAATGAGATCTGATGTCTAGTCCTCTTGGATAATGGTGAAAAACAGGAAGTCCTGTGTACTTTGTGCACATTAAAACCCTAGATTACAATACCTATCTGTGACTCATATGTTTATGATGTTTTTACTGTAGTAAAAATGATTACCACTTAATTATAACATTAGCAGCTCTAAAAATAATATTTTCTTTGAAATTTTGACACACAGCTGTGTATTTACACTAGGAGAGATTTCAGGTGACTCAGATTTCCTGTGAAAAAAGTCATTTTTCCCATTCTGACCATGGTCCATGACACAGCAAAGTAATTTTTCTCTTCTTTAACCAATTTAGATTATTTTCGTAAAATAGTGTTTCGTTACTAGTTAGCTATGTAGGATTAGTTTTATTTACTTACATATCTGTGTGTGCGTGTTGTTTGTTTGTTCCTGCTGAAGGCCTATTGAGCCGAAACGTTGTTCAAATCTGAGTCATCTACTAATCACGTAATGCTTTTACCATACCATTTTTTCTATTTTTTTTTCAATGTCCCCCAATAAATTTGTAAAACCGGACAAAATATGGAAATAAAAAATACTAAGCAAGAAAACCAAAATTAGAATATTTAACTCAAATATATTATCAACATTCGCGTGAAAACTGGAAAACATTAAAAAAGATTGAGAAAAAACTAAACGCTTTTGAAGACAAATGCATAAGAAAAATACTCTGTGTACAATGGAATTAATTCAACACTAATATAGAAATTAGAGATATGCCCATGCAACCAGAGATCTCATCTACAATTAAGGAAAAAATATAGACATATGTTGGACATGTGATGAGAAAAGGCAACAAGAGAATTCCAAAACAAGCTCCTCTATGGGATACATCAGGATACAGAAAAAGAGGAAGACTGAAAGAGACACTAAAAAGAACACTTATAAGAGAAGCAAAGTTGTCAGGCATAGACTCATTAGATGAGATCGAACATCTCACACAGAAAGGAGATGAAAGGTGAAAAACATTGCAAGCTCTACGAAACGTCTAACTGCATGGGAAGGATCAAGAATTTGTGAAATTAAGAATTAGAATGTTTAGAATATTTTCTTTAATTCATTCATGATTTTTGTGAAAAAGAATAAATGATGCATAACTTTTTATGTCTCCAGCTAACACAATGAAACAAATATCCAAATGTTTGATATATTGTGCTAAATCTTAACGAATAGTGTCTTAAATACTAGCTCAATGTTTTCAAAACTAAAAATGGAAACACATGAACTCTGCATTATAAACCTGATGACTCTGACACAATAAAATTCTCATGCCTCATAAGGAATCTTGAACTGGCTGATAAGGTTTGCATCCATGAACATCCGAATAGTAGCCTTGATAGTATCAGAGTCAGGCATAGCCATATCATCAAAATCATACGTGTAGAGACGATAATCATCTGCTGTTGGAATTTGCTCCATCTGTTTATGCAGACAGAAATAGAAAATTTACTTTGTTTTATTTTATAATTGAAGAAAGTGTAATTTGTACCAATAAAGGCAAGAAAACCTAATTTAAATTAATTAAACCTAGTTCTAAAAAATGTACACAGTTATGAACTGCTAATAGCAGTAATATATTAATGCTCTAATTTATTTCTTCTGCACATAAAAATATCAAGTTTCTAACAATTTTTCGTCTGCCTTCACAAATACTATAGGAGTGTATGCTGTCATCATCATCATGTGCCATACCAGTTGGCATAGATGAACATGAACTTCTACAATTCTCTATCTACAGTGTATCATTTCAGTTCTGTTGTTAACTGATTGTCATGCCACAACACCAACCTAAATAGTATCTTCTTTCTTTGCTGTCCTTGATATCTCTTTCCTTGTATGTTGCCAGTTGTAATAAAGTATTCCAACTTTCTTCTTCTCACAATGTGCTCGAAAGAAGTTTATTGTTTCTTTCTGATGTTTTTTTTTAAAGCTGTAATTTGTGTTGGCCTCTTTGAGAATTTCCTCATTCTGTTCTTTTTAGCTGCGCAGGGAACTCTCAACATTCTTATGAGAAATTCCATTTCTGTGTTCTGTTAACTCTTTCAGTATATTTTGATGCACTGTGCACAATGCCAATTTCGGTCACGTATGTTTTGCCGCATAGTGCGTCACTCTCAATTTGATTAGTGTGAACCATCATCAAACCATTTTCTTTTTACATGTCTTGTATCATCTTGGTATTGGTGAAATCTAATACCTTGCACAATTATCTAAAAATTCATAAATAATTTGTTGTATGTTAGATAAATATAAATATGTAGATTAATTATTTGATCATAATTTATTTTAAATTAATTGATCATTACAAATTTTCTTTCTGACATCTCTTCCATTGCATACTGGAAAAAAGCTTGAGTACGGAGAGAATTAACATGTTGTTATTTGTTTGTCTTCTGGTTCGTTTCCATAGGTCAGAATTGGCTCATTATAGCACCAATGAACTCTCTTTTTCATTACCATTGACATAGACTTGTTGCACAAGATGTTTTTGATTTTCTAAAATGCTACTTTGGCCTGCGCTATTAAAAAAAATTTCTGTGGTGCATCTTCCGTTTAGAGTTATTATTGTGCCCAAATATTTGATGATCTGAACATGTTTCAGCTAGCCTATTTACATCTGCAAAATGAAGGTTTGTAATCATTCTCCCTCCAATGTTGAGAGTCCTGAGGTGTTTTCCAAGGTCATTTGTCATAATTCTTTCAAGAAATATATTACATGATGATGGAGAGAGCAAACTTTCTCTCTTATTTACAGTCGTGTTGTTGGAAATGATTTGCCTATCACTTGTGAATACTATAATCTTGAAGTGTTTGTACAGCAGTATCAGCTGTTTCATTACATTAATTATTTGGTATTTGATTGTATATTTGTTCATGGTTGTCCAGAGCACTTTATGCCAACATTTGTCATATGCTTTTTTAAAGCTAAAAAAAGTCAAACATGGTAGAGGTCTTGTTGTAATGATGATACTTTTCAGAGAGTACATGAGGGTTGAAACTTTGTTCTACTGTACATCTCCTTGTTCAAAATCCACCTTGTTCTTCAGCTATAATATTGGTTCTTTATGAACTACAAAAAAAGATTTTGCCTAATGAGGTGATTACAAAGTTTCTATAGGAGAGGGGAACCATGGAGGGCTAAATTTTAGCCACAAAGTCAATTGAAACTAATGATGGTATTGGCTGACAACTTATGGAAGAACAATGAAACAGGAGACATAATTATAAGAAGTTGTCTGACACTTTTAGAACTAAACATTTTGTTCCCTCAAATATGTTCTAATCAGTTTATAAACAAGCTGGAGAATTGATAGATTATAAATAAAAACATAAATATATTTTTTCCATGATTTGCCTATCACCATCCTGCAGGGATTCCAGGTCAGCATGGCAACTGTGGAGGTTGCAACAAGAGGCCTCATGACTACACCCCTCTACGACCCATTAAAGAGGCTAAGAATTATGGGGGGAAATGCTAGCTAAAGCAATAAAGACTATTGCTGAGCCAGATGAAAGAGCATGATCTTGGCTTAGAGCCAGAACATATCAGTGATCCAAGAATAATCTGAGGCTAAGACAATTAGAATACCTACATTTACATCTTAGACTGCTCCTGACTCACAACCCAAGTCTTCAGTACATTGACAGTCCAATCCTTGAATAATTCAAGGCTCAGACAATAAGAAGTTACAATGTCGACTGCGCCTGATCTACATTCTACGTTTGCAGTACTAAAAGTTCAAAGGAGTGGAGTTTCCAGCCTGACATGTCATTATTGTTATGGCTCAGGATAGGTGATCATGTCTTTCTACAACTTTCAATCTCGACAGTTATTTATCATTTCAGTTGCTGACCTTCTGCCAAGCTATTCTCTTAAACTGTCTGGTATCTTTTTTCTTTGCTTCCCTCTATCTCTTCGCCCAATGATTTTTCAAGTTGTTACAATATATTCCAACTGTTCTCTTCTCATTCGTCATCGTCATCGTGTGCCTTCTCCGCAACGAAGGTTGGCTACCATGGATCGCCATTCTACTCTGTTTCTTGCTTAGATGGTGCAGGCTGTCATAGATTGACTTGACCATCTTTTGATGTTACTCGTCCATGTTAGTCTTGGTCTGCCTTTGCCTCTTTCACCTTGCATTTTTCCTTCCAATATTACTTTTAGTAGGCTGTTGTGTCTTTTAACATGCCCAAAAATTTCATTTGTCTTGTCTTAATTATATTTAGTATTTCTCTTTTTATTTTCAGTTGTTTTAAAACTTTATCGTTTGTTATCTTTTGTTTCCATCCAATTCTACCTATTCTTCTACAAATCCACATTTCAAAGGCTTCAATTTTCTGTTCTGTTTTCTTGTCTAATGTCCATGTTTCTGCACCATACAGGAATATTGAGAAAATGTAACATTTTGCCATTCTTAGTTTCAGCCCTGTTGATATTTGTTTTGTTATAAGTATATTTTTCATGGCATTAAAATTACTTTTTGCTTTTCCTTTTTTACCTATTCTTTTGTTTATTTCAGTTTTGCATTTTCCATCATTGGTTATAGTATGTCCCAGATAGTTGTAACTCTGGACTGTCTCCAGATGTATTCTCTCAACTGTGATATTTAATTGTAGGTCTTGAGAATTTTCTTTGTTTATGATCATAGTTTTAGTCTTTTTAATATTAATTTCTAGTCCATATTTTTTGCTTGTTATGTTTATCACATTAAGCAATTGTTGTAGGTCTTTAGGATTTGCTGCTAGTAGAACAGTATCATCAGCATATCTCAGGTTATTGATTATCTTTCCATTAATGTTTAGGCCTGGTATCTCTGAGATGTTTTTGAAGATTGAACAAGCTTGGTGATAGGATGCATCCTTGTCTTACTCCTCTTTTTATGTCCATGGGTGTAGAGTTCTCCTTGTTATATCTTATTATTGCTGTTTACTCCCAGTACAAATTTACATATTAGTCGTATGTCTGCGTCGTCTAGATTTATATCCTTTAGGCAGTCTATAAGTTGGTTATGGTGTATTCTATCAAAAGCTTTGGTGTAGTCTATAAAGCAGGCATATATTGGTTTGTTTACTTCTGTGTACTTTTCAATTAATGTTCTCATGCTGAATATGGCTTCTTTTGTCCCACTGTTTTTCCCGAATCCAAATGTTGCTCATCTAATTCAGTATTGATTTTATTCTGAATCCTTCCCTGTATAACTTTTAGTAAAATTTTTGTTACCTGGCTCATTAGGCTTATTGTTCTGAAGTCACTGCATTCAGCTGCACCATTCTTTTTAGGCAATGCAATCCATTTTTAGTTTTCCATTTTTGTTTTTTGTTACTTTCCTTTTTGGGCAAGGTGTTGCAGGATTCTTGCATGCTGTTTTTTATGCATTGCCATTTTGTTGTGACTTTTTCCTCAGGATTTTCTCTTCTGTATTGCTCTATCCCCTCTTCTAGTAGCTTCTGATATGTGTTCTTTACTTGTACAGTATAAGTTTCTTGTACATCTTTCTGGTTTAACGCTGTTATATCTATTGGTGTTGTTGAATTAGTTTTTTGTTTGCTTCTCTTTAATTTGATTTTCATTTTTATCATTACAGGATTGTGGTCTGAATTAATGTCTGTTCCTGGGTAGGTTTGGCTTTCTTGACGCTGTTCCTGAATCTGTCTTTTATCATTATGTAATCTATTTGATTTCTCTTCTTGTCTCCAGGGCTTTTCCATGTGTATAATTTCCTTTTCTCTTGCTCAAAGAAGGTGTTGCATATTATCAGTCTGTTTTCTTCACAAAATTGTATTAATCTTTCTCCTCTGTTATTCCTTTTTCCTAGACCATGATTTCCTATTATGGTCTTATATTTACCTTTTCCTACTTTAGCGTTCATATCACCCATTATAATCAAGATGTCTGATGATTTCACTTGCTTCATAACTGTGTTTAGATCTTCATAGTATGCCTCTATTTGTTCGTCTGTATAGTCTTGAGTAGGTGCGTATGTCTGTATTATTGCTATGTCGAATGGTTTTGCCTTCATTCTTATTAGTATATTCCTATCATTATATGTCAATTGAGTATTTATATATTTTTGTAACTCTCATTTTATTAGAATGTCTACTCCTCTTTGATGTTCTTTTGTGTTACCTGAATATATAAATGTATATTTATCGTCTTGTATGTATCCACTTTCTTTCCATCTTGTTTCTGATATGCCTAAGATATCTATGTTTAATCGTTCTGCTTCTACCATAAGATTTTCTAGTTTTCCTTGTTGGTATAAGGTCCTAACATTCCATGTGGCTATTTTTATTTCGTTCCTAGAACAGTAGTTAGAATTTCTCTCCATGGCTTTCTTTGGACTGTTACGTGATGAGGCTCCAATCTCTTTCACGGTGGTCTGCTATATTCGCTTTTCGTGTTCTGAATATGCCTCATGTGTACCACACACTTTGCTGTTTTCGCTTTCTGGGCCGTTGATCAATTCAAATTCTTCCGCCCCATCCACCGTCGCAAACTTTTCACATATGGGTTGAACACACCCAACTACCGCCGACATTGTTGTCGAACCATGTGCTTGCCTTCTCTTCTCATTACATGGCCAAAAAAATTATGATTGTTTCTTCCTAATATTGGAAATTAGCACTCTTTTTGCTTTGCCCTTTTTCAGGACGTTTTCATTCCTCTTCTTAGCTGTCCATGGTATTCTCAACATTCTTCCGTAAAACCAAACTTCTACAGCTACCAGTGATTTTCTTGTCTGTTGTCCTATTGTCCATGATTTACACCCATATGCTAAGATTGGCTCTATAAAACATTTAAGAACTCAATTTACTTGATTTACTGTATGTCAGGATAAACATTTGAAGTTTAAATATAACAGAGACTTGGTCAAAACACTACACAGGGCAGCAGCACACAGGATTTATAGTCAAGAAAATTTGTTCTGAAATGAGACTTCAAACAGGAATACTATTGGAAGTGGCTTCACTGTTTGAAGTGGGGACAATACAGTCAGATACTCCTTTATTGTGAAAGTAATTACTGACACTGAGGGAGTATAAGTGTGTCTAAAAATTGAAAAAAATTGAAGTCAGAGAGATGCACTGCAGAAATTGCTTGTCAACAAAGATAAAGACATGAAAGCAGAGCCAAATCAAGTTCAATGCAGCAGGAGGTTCACCCATGGGAGTCATTGGAGACCACCCAGGCAGGTCCACTCCCTCTTTAGTGTCAAGAAGCTAATGGCCAAAAAACTTGCTACATTGATTCAGTTTCTGATCATCAGATTGCCTCCTGCTGCAAAGCTGTGTATAAAGATTTTCCTATTATTATTAGGGTGACTATACATAGTCTGAATAGTAAGAAAACAGAAGTAATGGTCATATCGAAGAAACAATCATTACCAGCATGCAGCATAAAAAATAAACAGGACAGATTTGAAACAAGTGCAACATCTGAAATACTTGGCACAATAATAACATCAGATGGAAGATGCAACACAGAAATAAAAAGCAGAATAGCTCAGACCAAAATAGCATTTCAGAAAATGAAAAATATCTTATGCAACAAATCTATGACAATAGAAATGAGAAATAGAGTTCATCGGTGCTATATAGAACCGATTCTGATCTATGGAAGTGAATCAAAGACAGCAGACAAACAAATGAAAAGACGATTAGAGGCCACAGAGATGGGATTTCTCAGAAGAATGTTGAAAGTTCCCGGGACAGCTAAAAAGACCAATGAGGAAGTTCTCAAAGAGGCCAACACAAAAAGGCAGCTCCTAAAAACATCAGAAGAAACAATCAACATTTTTCGGGCACATCATGAAAAGAGGAAAGTTGGAATACTTGGTTACAACTGGCAAAATAAAATGAAAGAGAGATCGTGGATGAAAGAGAGAAAATACTGGATAGCTTGGTGTCATGGCATGGAAAACAGTCAGCAACAGAACTGATACGATGCACTGTAGATAAAGATTGTGGAAGGACATGATCGCCTACGCCAACAGGTATGGCACATGATGATGATGATATTACCATTTTTAATTAGAGAAAATTATATTTTGTATTTATCCTGATTGCCCCGTTGTTTTAATAAAAGTGTCAGTTTTATCCCATTTTTTAATTCATAATAATAATGTTCATATTTGTGCCATTTTAATAAAAAAAATGAAATACAAAAAAACATTTATGTATCACCATAGATGAGTAAACAGGCTCTTCTATGGGAAACATCAGGATACAGAAAAAGAGGAAGCCCAAAAGAGATATTGAAAAGAACACTTATAAGAGAAGCAAAGTTGGCAGGCATAGACTCCTTAGATAAGATCTAACATCTTGTCCAGAATAGAGATGGGTGGCGAAAGACACTACAAGCCCTATGCAACGTCTAAAGCCACGGTTAGGATCAAGATCAAGATGATAGATGGGTACAGATTTTTTCTGAAATGAGTGAAAAACACCTAGACTTTCAAGAGATTTATAATATTGTAGAATGTATCTTTGTATTCCAGTAAACAGTGCACGTGAGAGAGTATAGTTTCTGTTACAGACAATAGGTGGTCAAATGAGAGTTCCAGATTAAGAGTTGAGACAATGAAGGGTTATAACTGTATGACTTGATCCAGTCTGCAGAAGATGGAGTGTGTCAGTTAGTGCAAGTTTAGGAGAAAAATCAATACACATACACGAGTACTGACCATGTGACCAGCTCATCACATGTCATGATGTTGCTCTTACCCCTCCATCATGAAACCCTCGTGTCCCTCGATAAAGAGTCAAATTTACATGATCACAAGACTTGAACGCCGAAGAAGTATGACTAAAATGTGTCATGGAGTGCGAGAAGTTCTAAGTGAGGCCAAAATTTGCTGCATGAGATGACTTTATCAAGAAATATTCGTGGTATGGTTGTGATAGAATGCAGCCCGCCTTTAGATTTACCAAAAACTTTTAATTGTTTCTGTCACTGAAGATTTAATTGCAAGCTCAGTATATTTATGTGGCTACATTTATTTTTGGGTTATACTTTTTCATGGAAAAAAGAATAATATGTAAGAACTGTTCGCTCAGTTTTTGCCATCCCAATGTCTTTTTGTTGTCTCCAGCAAAAAATGGTCAATCTACTTATTATCTTTTCTTATATGTGCAGAATGTGCTGAAAGTGTTAACACTCAATCTTGCATTCACTCTGATATGTTATCTTTCCATTTACCGTAATTTTTTCTGCCTCCTCTTTGCTGGCAGTAGCATGGAAAGACAAGACTTCCAGTGCAACACTCTGTTTAGCCATAAGCTGACACGCATTCTCATACATCTGACAGTTATGAATACCCAAGCCAGTGAATATTGAGAAAGCCTGCAGAAATAAAAGGAAACATTTCAAAACTGTAAGACAAAGAGTGAGTAATAATTCTTGATCTTGATCCTTCCCGCACCACTATGCATTGCGTAGGGCTCATAGTGCTTTATTCTCTCTCTCTCTCTGCGATCAGAACTCAATCAGAGTAGGATTCCAGACTTTCACATGAAGTCAGCTGTCAGGTTAAGTGTGTTGATCACCCCCACAGACAGAACATCACAATTAGAGTCTGCCAGATCCACTCTGACCGAACACCCGTTAATATGTTGCACTGTGTTCTGCGCCAGTGGCCCAGTGCATCCGATTTCAGTCAGCATTTTATTCAGGTTTGCTTTCCTTAGCCTTTGATTGTCCCCAATCTTCCTGCAAGGCAGCAGATTGTCTTTTCTGTAGGGGGATTCTGCCCTTAGACGGTCTGCCCTCCCAGGTTTACGAGCACCATCTGCCCGAGTCACTAGAGGTGACTAACACAGACATGCACACACAAAGATATGAGATGTGACTAACACAGACATGCACACAGCAAAACGACGCATATCTAACACTGACACACATCAAGATATATGACTAACATAAACATGCACATAAAGATATGAGATATGACTGACATAGACATGCACACACAAAGATATGGCACATGCCTAACATAGACATGCACACAAAGATGTGAGATACGACAAACATAGACATGCACACACAAGGATATGAGATGTGACTAACACAGACATGCACACACAAAGATATGAGATATGACTAACATAAACAAACATGCACACAAAGATATGAGATATCACTAACCCAGACATGCACACACAAAGATATGACACATGACTAATACAGATACACACTAAGATATGAGATATGATTAAACACAGACACACATAAAGATATGAGACATGATTAAACACAGACACACATAAGATATGAGACATGATTAAACACAGACACACATAAAGATATGAGACATGATTAACACAGACACACCAAGATATGAGCCATGGCCAGAACACACGCACGCACGCACGCACGCACGCACGCACGCACACACACACACACACACACACGCGCGAAGATATGAGCATGGCTAGCACAGAAAAACATCAAGATATGAGCCATGGCTTCACGGAAAAACACCAAGAAATGAACCATGTCTAGCACAGAAACACATTAAGGTATCCATATGCTTGGGTTTGTTGTAGTCTGCAGAATCTTAACATGGGAATCATCGACATACGAGTCGCAGGCCCCGATTAACTGTTCACAGGTTTTGTTCAAACAGTTGTCCGGAGATTTGAGAGTGCAGTCTGACCCGTAGAACATTCCCTTGCATGTACAGTTCGCGGTTGACTGTTCACAGGTGTCGTTGAAACAGTTGTCCGGACATTTGAGAGTGCAGTCTGACCCATAGTACGTTTCCTTGCACGTACAGTCCGGGTCACATATGATGGATGACACAGCCATCAGAACACGTCTGTTCGCACTGTAGCCCAAAATTACCATCGGGGCAAGTGTCATTATAGGTATAGCCAGGATGTTTACATTGTAGGTATTTTCTGGATTTTTCCTCACATAAAGGACAGACACTGAGACAAGACCCGGAGCAGTCGTGTCCATAGATCCCATGTGAACAGTTACCGTGACACGTACCGATGATGAAGAATTTTCATCTTATCTAATGAGTCTATGCCTGCCAACTTTGCTTCTCTTATAAGTGTTCTTTTTAGTATTTCTCTAGGTCTTCCTCTTTTTTGTATCCTGATGTTTCCCATAGAAGGGCCTGTTTTTGAATTTTTTGTTGTCTTTTCTTAACACATGTCTGTTATATGCCCATCTTCTCTTCCTAATTATAGATAAGATCATTGGTTGCAAGACAATTTTTCTTATCTCTATATTAAACTTCAATAATAATATCAATTGATTCAATAGCCATGCATGTATATGGTGAGTGGGTGCTGGAGTAATGAACAGAAAGTGTGAGGTATTTAATAGTGCTACCTCAAGAAGATGGTCATCATTGTCATCAAAAGCTTGTCCGTTAACTTTGTTTAGGAGCTGCGTGACCCCAATAATCGTCAGGTCACTGTTATGAATAGGCATGCACAAAACACTCTTGGAGACAAATCCAAGTTCATCCTTAAACTGAAATCAAAGTAATTTATTTTATTATTATAAGTATAATAAGCAGAATGCTCAGGCCAAAATAGTATTTCAGAAAAATAAAAAAATATCTTATGCAACAAATCTATGTCAATAGAAACAAGAAAGAGAGTTCCTCGGTGCTGTATAGAATCAATTCTGACCTATGGAAGCAAATCATGGACAGTAGACAAACAAATGAAAAGACAATTAGAGGCCACAGAGATGGGATTTCTCAGAAGAATGTTGAAAGTTCCCTGGACAGCTAAAAAGACCAATGAGGAAGTTCTCAAAGAGACCAACACAAAAAGGGAGCTCTTAAAAACATTAGAAAGAAACAATCAACATTTTTCGGGCACATCATGAGAAGAGGAAATTGGAATACTTGGTTACAACTGGCAAAATAAAAGGAAAGAAAGATCATGGACATCAAAGAGAGAATATACTGGATAGCTTGGTGTCATAGCATGGAAAACAGTCAACAACAGAACTGATACGATGCACTGTAGATAGAAGTTTGTGGAAGGACATGATCGCCTATGCCAACAGTATGGCACATGATGATGATGATTATAAGTATACCAAATGAACTAAAAACATCAACTTTCATTGCATTGCCTAAAAAGAATGGTGCAGCTGAATGCAGTGACTTCAGAACAATAAGCCTAATGAGCCAGGTAACAACAATTTTACTAAAAGTTATACAAGGAAGGATTCAGAATAAATTAATACTGAATTAGAAGAGCAGCAATTTGGATTCAGGAAAAACAGTGGGACAAAAGATGCCATATTCAGCATGAGGACATTGATTAAAAAGTACATAGAAGTAAACAAACAAATATATGCCTGCTTCATAGACTACACCAACACTTTTGATAGAATACACCATAATCAACTTATAGACTGCCTAAAAGATATAAATCTAGATGACACAGACATACAACTAATATGTAATTTATACTGGGAGCAAACAGCAATAATAAATATAACAAAGAGAACTCTACACCCATTGATATAGAAATGAGGAGTAAGACAAGGATGCATTCTATCACCAAGCTAGTTCAATCTATATACTGAGCAAATCTTAAAAACATCACAGAGATTCCAGGCTGAAACATCAGTGGAAAGATAATCAATAACCTAAGATATGCTGATGATACTGTATTACTAGCAGAAAATCCTAAAGATCTACAGCAATTACTTAATGAAATAAACATGACAAGCAAAAATATGGACTAGATATGAATCTCAAAAAGACTAAAACTATGATCATAAACAAAGAAAATTCTCAAGACCTACAATTAAATATCAAAGTTGAGGGAATACATCTGGAGACAGTCCAGAGTTACAACTACCTGGGACATACTATAACCAGTGATGGAAAAAGTAAAACTGAAATAAACAAAAGAATAGGTACGGCAAAAAGTAACTTTAATGCCATGAAAGTATACTAACAACAAAAAAAAGTTACACCAGGGCTAAAACTAAGAATAGCAAAATGTTACATTTTCTCAATATTCCTGTATGGTGCAGAAACATGGACATTAGACAAGAAAACAGAATAGAAAGTTGAAGCCTTTGAAATGTGGATTTATAGAAGAATAAGTAGAATTGGATGGAAAGAAAAGAAAACAAATGATGAAGTTTTAAAACTACTAAAAATGAAATGAGAACTACTGAACACAATTAGAACAGACAAATGAAATTTTTGGGGTTTTCTAAAAGACACAACAACCTACTAAAAGTAATATTGAAAGGAAAACACAAGGTAAAAAAGGCAGAGACAGATCAAGACTAACATGGATGAGTTACATCAAAGATGGACAAGTCAACCTATAACAATCTGCACCATCAAAGCAAGAGACAGAGTGGAATGGCGCTTCATGGTAGCCAACCTTCGATGCAGAGACGGCACTCAAGGACTATAAGTACATTTTCATTTAAAAAAATATATTTTATAAGACCCAAGGTAAATAAAATTAATATTATTTTGCCAATTATGGAAAACAAATTATGAATGATTAACTAAAACACCAACAACAACAAAATTAAGGGCTAAAAATAGACAAATAATGCAGATTTGAAATAAACAGAATTTCATGCCATATATTAGTAGCTAAATTTGTATTATATTTGTAGTTCTTTAATCTTTTGTTTAATTTACTTAGCCATTTTTGGCTGTTTATTTGTAGGTATCATTTATACAGTGGTTAGGGCTGTGTCTTTGCCAATATGCATATATCCCAGTTTTGCAGACACTCTCCATTTAGAAAAATGGGTACTTACTTCGCCTGAGTTGGAGAAGGTGGTAAAGAAGAGCAATAATTCCCTCATTTAGCATGGTGAAGTTCACTCCCTTCTTACATTATAACTAATGCAACACCACTTTTTTGTTGTTGCAGATTATTTCCATAACAATCTGGTTGTACTGAAGTTTGCAGCCTCATCTAGTCTCTATATTTGCCTCATTATAAATGTTTGTTTGTTTAGTACTTTTTTGTCTGTACAGGCTTCGTCTTATAATAAGAAAGTTCTTGAGCAGAATGTATTCGTTTACAAACAAGCAAGTCAGGATTGAACTAAAAACGTGTCATCTTATTTTAAAGTAATTAATTGTCCATCGTGAGAAACGTTGGATAACATGTTTCCCAATAACCCTTGACCTGGTGTGCTGTACAACAATTCCACTAATTGATTATTTCCTTTGCCACACCATCAAACTATCCAGTATCCTTCCCCTTTTCATCTCTACTTTTCCACCTCCTATTTTTCCTGTTGTTATTAAAGTAATTGAGTTATTTGCGGGTCATCATTACTGCACTCCGAACATGTCCATAGGTGCGCAGATCCCTTCTTCAGCAAGTCCTGCAGTGTCCAGCGACTGATGACTCCAGTTCTATGTTGGTTTATAAGTCCTCTTATATGCCCGCTAAGTTTCTCGTTTCTGGCTGTGCCCATCTCTTTCATCCAAAGGAGTGACGTGGACTCATGGTTGTTGAAGTCTTATGCCCTTTCCAATCTCGGAGGGCATGGATGATGTCCATCCGATCCATTGGTTGACCGTCTTCAATGACAGCACAGCTAGCCAACCTGTCTGCTCTTTCATTTCCCCATGCTCCTGCATGTCCTGGAACATAGACAAAGGTGACTTTACTTATTTTTTACTTCTGCAATGACTCTACCTATTGCCTGTGTACAGACATCCTTTTTCTTATCATGCTCATCGAATCACTTAGTATGCAGGCGTGGGTGTAGTCTTGTGACTCTAACCAGTTGAATACCTTGGTCACTGCCATCACCTCCATCATCATGCTATTCGTGTTACAACATATGCACCTCTGTCTTCTTTGACTATTCTGCCTGCCAAGCGTGCTGTAAATGTCCATGCAATCCTTTGGTGTTGTATTACGGATCTGTCTGTATAGATGACTGCATCTTCCTATCAGTGTTATCCCAGATGAGACCATTTACCTCCGCATTGACCTAGACTTGAGTTTTGGTCCCTATATCTCATGTCAAGTGTGACAATACATGGGAATATCTCCCTGAATGAAGCACCAATATCCACTCCTCACTAGAGTTGATATTGGTAAGCCCACAGACCTGTTTGATGACATCTTCGTGTTATTAAGTATTTAAACCTACCTCTTCTCCAGACATGATTTAAAAATATGGACCGCCTTTTCATAATTTATGTTATAATTTTCCTTTTCACACCCGCCTCTTTTCTATCTATCTATTGACCTTTCGAGCCATAGCCGGCCCTTAGGGCATAGACCAAGATACTCCCGCCTCTTTTAATATCTCCTAATTTGATTGTTAAAGTAATAACAAAGAGAAGATAAGAGAGAAACATACTCAGCTAGACTTGGTTCTTGATTCAAGCTTATTTGCCTTTGTTTATAGGTCAAATGTCAAATTGTGGTACATGTGTTTTTGGTCTGTATTTAAGTGACATTTAGAATTCTTCGCTTATTTAATCTTGGGCTAGACAAAAAACACTTTGGCCGCTTCATTATTTTGTCAATCAATCTGTGTTTACAATATTCTTGGCAAAGTGGACATTTGTCATTCTTTGATGCTATCTTCCCATCTCTTTCTCTGTATACCTCTCCTTCTTCCTATTATTATAATGTAACCAGCGCATTGCACGAGTTTTAAAAGATAAACAAATTCACAGATGGAACAATTTTGCAAACAGAGATCTAACAACTGAAGGAAGAATACGAAATGTAATTTAATATTAGAAGAAGTATATTTCTAATATATACGAGTGCTTGTCATTTAAAAGAATTTGTGAGTTAGACATTACATTATCCTATAATTATCACTTATTATAAACTGAATTTTATGACATGAATATTACCATAATGTATCCTAAAAAGAAATTAATATATTGCTAACAAAATTAGTAGAGAATAGTGACTGTGACCTTCCAGGCATGTCATAAGAGGCGACTAAGGAGGTTGATCGATGGCTTGACAAGCTGTCATTGTAAAAAGTATTGTTATGGACACAGAGCCATAGATATAGTGATCTCTGCAATATGTGCCATTATGGCACACAAGGTTTCTATTTTTGAGATTGTGGTTCTGCCCTATGTGTCGTCTTTGTATCGAAAGGATAATAGATAGATAGATAGATAACAAAATTACATTTGCATGACACTGCTGAAGTAATTATTGGGTCTCAACTAACAAAAAGGTCTTACAGGCCCGGCTCCGAATCTTCCATCCTTTGCTAGGTCCTCAATATTTAATGGCTGCAGAACATAAAAAATAAACATCATTTAGTAGAACGTTTAAACTTCAAAAATATCTCTCTCCTTTCTCCACTGAGTTATTTATTAAAAGTATAAAACGACATACAGATGCAATGATATTAGTTACTGGTTAGCAAAGTCAACCTCTGTCACTACAACTTGGCTGGTTAGTTTTTATCTTATTCTTGAAATGGAGAAAATATCTTTCCTTGTTTTGGACATTGAAGATGATGTTAATGTAAGCATCCTTTTGACAATTTGCACAAAAAGAATGACATCATGCACACTTTGCATGGATGTGCCCAAGAGCTGGACAAACTTTTTAAACAGCATAAGTGACAGGGCAATCTGCTGTACAACTTTGATATTTGTGTGTTTTGTATGAGACAAGCGTTTGGCTAAACTTAGCATTTGTAAAACATTAACATTCATTCTAGTCACTATTGTTGTAACTTTTCCTGTTTATTGATGTTGAATAGAACAGACTGATATTAGAAAAGAAAAGAAAAAAAAAAGCTTGTACGGCAAAGGAGATCATTATTACAGTTTTAATGGGATAAAAGACGAAATACAGAACGTTGACATTATAGCTTAACAGCAGTCCTCTGCAGTGACATAAACAACATACAGCAAGCATAAACTAGAAAAACTAAAAGAAGAAACAGACATAGTAGGTATATACATTAAAACTAAGAATTAGAGAAGAAAGAACCATTTTATTTTGCATACATGCACACATGCTTTGATGTCTCTGAACTTAAGTGGAGTGCAATTGTTATTTTATCTACAAAACCATTACGCAATAATCATCCCTTCATGTGGTGATTTGAGCTACTTAACAATATGCCACTCTTTACCAGAATAGTCAAGAGGTTCTTTGTTGTCTCGTTGTCTGAAAGTTGTTTTTTTTTGTTTTTTTTAATTCCCATTATAATCGCTTTGAAAAAAATAA